>BJCG01000202.1:0-162021 GCA_005406145.1 Prunus yedoensis
AGATTTTTTTGTTTGTTTTCTCAGTCATGTGTATTTCACGTGCTCTTTAATAAGAAAGGGGTGAACAAGTCATCAGGTCATTCAATCTCAACCCTTGATTTTTAAAATGAAATATGAGCCCTTAGATGATTGGCTGCACCGGTACAATCGATGTACCACAGAATTTTCGTTGCTAAAGATATCAACAAGCTAATGTTCAGAAGAGACGAATTTAATAGACAAGAAGTCGTGTTGAACCAATTCCCTTGTAAAGTGATAATCAACTTCCGCGTGTTTTGTTCTAGCCCTATACACTGGATTGGAAGCAAGATGAATGGCAGATTGATTGTCACACTAGGGAAGAGGAGGAGAACGTAGCTGAAAGCCCATGTCTTTGAATAACTTGGACAAATAGAGTAACTCAACATCAGTTATAGCAAGACCACGATACTTAGCTTCAGTAGAACTGCGAGAGGAAACAAATGTCTGCAAGCTGATTTGCAGAGAAACAAATTGAATTTGTAAGAAGCCGTGTTGAACCAATTCTCTAGTGAAATGATAATCAACTTCGACATGTTTGGTTCTTGCACTAAAGACTGGATTAGAAGCAAGATGAATGGCTGATTGATTATCACACCAAAGGAAAGGAACATAGGATAGTTGGAAACCAATGTCTTTGAATAATTCTGAAAGATAAATAATCTCAGTAGCAGTCATGGCAATGCCTCGATAATCAGCTTCAGTGAAACTTCGAGAGACTATTGGTTGTTTCTTAGCGGATCAAGAGATTAAATTGTGACCAAGATAAATGCACCAGCCACTAGTAGACCTCCGATCAATAGGACACCCTGCCCAATCAGCATCTGTGAAAGCTTGTAAACTAAGAAAACCCTTGGTAAACCAAACTCCCATATCAAGAGTGCCCTTGAGATAACGAAGAGATAACGAAGAATTCGTTTGATAGCAAACAATAGTAATTTTATGTATTTCAAGAACTAAGCACTGGGATAAGTTCAACTAGTCATTGTCCTCACACAAACATATGGTAACTCCACCCATAAAAATTTTTAAGCTGCCAACAAACTTTTATAAATTTACCATGACATAAGCTCCTCCCAATAATTTCATGCCCTTCATATTCTATATATATGAGAATCTCCATCATATCAAATAGCAGAGAAGTGACGCAAAAAAATTTAGTTTTTCATATCCCAATCAGAGGATCGATGAAGCTTCCACATGGTAAATAGAAGCTGATGATGATCACCGATGTTCATAAAATATTTATAATGCTCGCTAAAATGCTTGCCATACTGCCTCCTGTCAATCTGGATCGAGATATCCCAATTAGAGTTTTCGATATCCCATGTTGACACATGGGAGCTATCAACAACCCATACACTTTGATTGCCTTTTAAAAGCATGTCAAGCTAGGGTTCGTCATTTGGTCGGATCGGGCTGGGTGTTACGGGTTTTTGTTATTTTTCGGGTTGGGCTAAGGTTTCAAAGGCCTTGGCCCGAGCCCACCTATTAAGCCGGGCCATCATGGGCCCAAACGGTCCATGCTATTTTGTTTAATTTTTTTTCCAAGTCCTTTACATCTATTTGTTACAAAATTTTATACAATATTGAAAAAATTAATTTAATTCATAACATGTGTAAAAAAATAAAATAAAATTTATTACTTCATAGTACATATTACATTGTTACAAATACATAGTAAATAAAGTGGTTTATTATTCTATTTCTTTTTATTTCATTTCTACACCATTGGGCCATCTTTATTGTTCTATTTATCATTTATTTTATTTATGGGCGTGTCGGGCCTAGCCTGTACAGGTTTTTTCGTGCCGAACCTAGATGGGATCAAATGGGCAAGCCCAAGGTTTCAAACCCTTGGTACCAGCCCTGCCCAATCTTAAAGCGAGCCAGGCTGGGCTTTGGCCCATCAAGCATCAGGCTATCCACTTCGGCCCACGGGCCGAGGGCCAAATGGTGATCCCTGTACCAAGCCTTGCGACACTTGTCAGTAAAGCATGTGTACAACTTCTCGAGCGTTGCCTTTTTGGTATAAGTGATATAGATAGCAGGCTTTGTGTAACGCGTACCATACTGCTTGCAACTCTCAAGTTGATTGAAAGTAAAGTTTGTGAGTTGTTCAAAGGTTAAGTTCAAAAGTTGTTTACCCCGCTCTCTATTCATGGGACACGAGAATTATTTGACTAAAATAGGTTGCTTGGTACAGTCGAATTTCCTTAATGTTTCAACTAGAGAAATGTAAGACTGATGAGCCCTAAAGGATGCAAGGCATAATTGAGTAATCTCACATCCCTCGGGGAGGGAAAGCTGAAGTGTCATACATCTCTGGGCACTTGACTTCCTAGCTAGAGGCCTTTTTCGGCTAGATAGCATAAGTTTGAGCGCATGAAAAAAACAGTGAGGGCTCAGGCCCAAAGCGAACAATATCTTGCTAGTGAAGTAAGGTCGTGACATAAATGGTATCAGAGCAGGACCTTAACCAAAAGTGTGTAAGGGAGGGCTACAAGGTGGGTGGATTGGAATACCTGTGAAGCCTAAATGACGCAAGGTGAGAAGAGGCAAGATCAGTGAGCAATTCTACATCGCTCAGGGACGGAAAGGTGAAGTGCCACATATGTGTAGGAACTTGACCTATAGTATGAGGCCTTTTGTGCAAGATATCATAAGCTTGAGTGCATGAACAAAATCGTGAGGGCCCAGGCCCAAATCGGACAATATCTGGCTAGTGAAGAAGATCATGACTACCAAAATCAATAAAGAAGAGGTCCAGAACCTATTCAATTGTAATTACAATATAATACATATTGCATTGTAATAGTTTCCTTGAGGCATCTGAATATTGTCAGGTTCAAAGAGGTACTCATAAGCTTTCATCAACTGTATTGTGTATATTGCATTGTAATAGTTTCCTTGAGGCATCTGAATATTGTCAGGTTCAAAGAGGTATTCATAAGCTTTCATCAACTGTATTGTGTATGTTTCATGTAGTTTGGAGATTGTGTGTGTAGCTCTGGATAGACATGAAAAAGGTAAACAGTTTAATAAATATATAAAAGTTCACTACTACAAAAAACGAAATAGACGACGGGAATCCACCGTCGTGTATCATGTTTTAAAACCGACGTGAAATCGACCGCCGTCTTTTAACACATAAAATAACGACGGAAAATAACCGACATCGTTAATATATTACACGTCATAAAAAAAAAACTAAAACCGACGTCTACTTCATACATAAAAGCGTAAAAAGATAACTTTCGACTATATTAGACGACGGTTTTAGTAAAACACAGATGTTTAAATAATGTTAAATGTTAAAAACAACTACAAATCCGACGTAAATATGTTTATCAACGTCTCTAATTAAAACAAAACCGACGTGTAAAATGTAGATACCGTCGTGGTTAATAAATACTAAGTTCACTAAATAAAAAAACTGACGTCTAAAACATATAACATGGTAAATTAGACGTCACTTTTGTCAAAAACAGTGACGTCTTAAAGATTTAACATGGCATATATTTACTTGGACGGACGTAAAACAATAATAACCACGACCCTTTAGGTCACCACAGACGTTGAAAATTATTTTGACGGCTTGAACAGAGAAATAAACGACGTGGATTTAATATTATACGTCGGTTAATTAAAATACCTGTCATGTTTAATTCATTTACTATGGCCTTGGAGTCACATTTTAGGACGTTGTTAGTAATTTACAACGTCGGTGTTTATAGACTTTGACGTGGTTGGCATTTTAAAAGTCTTTTTTGTGAGCCACTTAGACGTGTGTAATCTCTGAGACGTCATTGCTTTTAGCCTAACCGTCGTTAAGCAGTAAGGAAACGCCTTGAATTATGGATTTGACGTCAGTTATTTTAAATGAATGTCGTGGTTAGACTTTACTTTGTCCCAAGAATTCAATTATTCGACGTTGTTATATCCTTACTACGTCGGTGATTTATTTATTCCATGACGTGGCTAGTCTTTGTTAAGTCTCTTTTATAACCTTTTTTGACGTGTGTATTCTCCAAGACGTCAATTGTTTAATTATAACTGACGTGCAACAATGTTTTTACGACGTTAATTATCAATTGATTATATCCGTAAATTCGTCGGTTTGAGTTCTGCCGTCGTATTATTCTTTATTGTTCATCGTTGATTATTTTATTTACCGTCGTTGTTGTTAATATTTATTAATCGTTATGAAATTAATTTTAATTAACTGACGTGTTTTCCTTTTCAAATGGCGGTTTTTATTTCATTTTTGCGTTGTCATTCCACGTCGGTTGTGAAAACCCGATGTTGGTTGTTTTGTAGACGTCTCTTTTTGCGATTTTTGTAACTTGACCGTCGTATTTTCAGCTTTAACCCATTATTTTTAATTTTTGATTTGTCGTGCCCAAAGCCTACATAATGAAAATGTGATTGGAATTAAAATGATATACAGAGCTAGTAATTAATGTCATACAATTAACTGCATAACTAATGTCATACATTACAACAATCAATCAATCCATATATCTTCACACCCATCTCTAATATTCTCACTCCCAAACTCACCCACTAGGTCATCAAATGTGTCAACATTTGGTATCCCTCTAGTAAATGTTTCACACTCAATTCTAATATCACCTAGCACATCATCACCAATAACATCATTATATTCTCTATTAGGCATTGATAACACTACCGACCAACCACGATGCATTGGGTCGTCAACATAAAATACTTGTTTGACTTGAGAAGCCATAACAAATTGGTCATTCCTATGTCCAATTTTACTCAGATCTACAAGGGTAAATCCAAGTTCGTCGACTACAAGGCCCGAAGTGTTATCTATCCAATCACACCTCAAGACTGGGATTCTAAACTTTTGGTAGTCAAGGTCCCAAATTTCTTGAATAACCCCATAAAAACCCATATTGGAGACAATAGGGTTTTTTATCCTTGGCACTAGCAACTTGCATAGTATGTGCAAGTAAATAAACTCCACTATTTTGGACAGTTCGCACATCATCTTGTGCCTTGGTATTAAATTTGACACCATTAATAAGATAGCTCCTATATGATGGCACTGCCATGCTTGGACCAGCTGCTAACCACCTCAAATTTTCTGATACGCCATTATTGTCTTCCCCATTAAGTTCAATTTGAACCTGCAAATTAAACATATATCTTAATTCAATCTAACATATATATAGAAGGGAAGAAAATAAAAATAAGTTCAATATGTCATTCAATAACATATATACCTTAAAGTGTAGCCATTGAATGAAAGTGCTATTGTGCTTATCTTGTAGCCACTTTGTTCTCTTTCTAAATTTTGGATAAGTGGTCTTGATGTGGATCATATGTTCCCTACAATTGACACAAAAAAATCACGCATTACGGTCCCTTGTATATAAGATAAACATAATGAGTAATAATATTTAAAATGGCTACATATGAAAAATTAAACTCATACGTACTCGATATAAGGTAGGACTTCCTCCGTATTCTCCAAGACATATAGATGTGCCTGGTTCAACAAGTCCAGATCAACTAAGCTCACTGTGCAACCTGATAATGGCTTTGAAACTCCCATCTTCTGGCTTGAAGGCACTCCAACTGTACTAACATCAAATAAATGCTCGGTACAAAACTCTACAACTTCTTCAGCTATATACCGCTCAGCAATGCAACCTTCGGGACGAGTACGATTCTGAACATACCCCTTTAGCACTTTCATATATCTTTCAAACGGATACATCCATCTAAAATATACTGGCCCACATAGACGACCTTATCTGACAAGATGTACTACTAGATGAACCATGATATCAAAGAATGAAGGGGGAAAGTACTTCCCAAGCAAACACAAAGTAACTACTACATCTTCTTCCAACTTATCTAGCTTGGAAACATCTACCGTCTTTGCACATATAGCATTGAAGAAGAAGCACAATCGAGTTATTGCATACCTTGCAGGCTTCTCAAAAACAGAACGAATTGCCACAGGGAGCAATTGTTGCATCAAGGTATGACAATTATGAGATTTAAGGCCAAGAAGTCTTGAATCTTTTAAACATACAAGATTTTTTATATTTGAAGAATAACCTTCAGGAACCTTCATACCATAAAAAGAATTGCAAACCGCTCTTTTCTCTGCTCTTGACAAATTCCAAGGCCCTGGAGGCAAGCGAGTACGTCGTTCTCCATACTCGGGTTGCAAATCAATTTTTACCCCCATGTTCAATAAGTCTAACCGAGCAGCAATTCCATCTTTATTTTTTCCAGGGATCTCTAGCAATGTACCAATGATACTATCGCAAACATTCTTCTCAATGTGCATAACATCTAGGGCATGCCTCACAGTGAGGTATTTCCAATACTCGAGATCAAAGAATTTTGATTTCTTCTTCCAACAAACTCTGTCACCATCATTCTCACCAACTCTTCCCCCATTTTTCGAGCCCCATATGTAATTAATATCTTCAACCATATGCAGCACTTCTTCTCCGGTTAATGACTCGGGAGGAATGCCAAATTCAGGTTTCCCATTAAAAGCTGCACGTTGCCTCCTATATGGATGATTGATTGGTAACCACTTTCTATGCCCAATGTAATAGATTTTGTGGCCATTTTTCAACCTGTGACTAGGTGTATCATCGCCGTAAATTGGACAAGCTTTATATCCTTTAACGACACAACAAGATAAGTTTCCATAGGCAGGAAAATCATTAATTGTCCACAGTAATACGCCTCTGAGTGTAAAGTATTCTTCTATGTGGGCATCATACACTCCTCTAATCCCATCCCACAGAGATTTTAAATCATCAATCAAAGGCTCTAAGTAGACGTCTATATCATTTCCGGGCTGTTTAGGATCGGAAATCAGTAAGGTCAACATCATCAATTTCATGACATTTAGAGCCCTTATTTTGGCAGTAAAGTTGTTGATATTGTTAGGTGATCATTGCCTTTAATGTTCTGAACATTTATGCAATTAATTACATTTTGTTTAAATGTCTTGGATTCATTTTAAAGTTGCCAACGCCTATATATTTCAATTGTGCAATCCTTCATATTAGTTACTTGAGTTAATCTTGATAAAATACATTGAGTGAACTAATGTTCTTTTGAGTGTGAAGTCTTGACAGCTGCCACATTGAGTTAATTGCCAGGAAGTGTACATTGTGAAACCTTCTGGAGAAAACTGAAATAAATTTATAAATTATATCACTGTAAGCAGCATTTAATTTTGAGTTTGGGTGTAAGGCTTTTAAACCCTAATTTTTTTTTTGACATTTTTGACATTTATTTTTGTGAGGCTTTCAGTGGTTTCACTATTATATTTACAATAACTATCAATATGATTGTGAGTTAGCATATCTCATGAACAGGGCCGACCCTGACTTTTGGGTGGCCCTAGGCGATAAACTAAATGAGGCCCCTTCCCTTAGTATACAATTGCGAAAAAATAACAAATAAAATGATTTTATGTAGAGTGTAGAGTGTAAATAAAAAAGGTAGCATGCATTATAATAGGACATATCTCCATAAAAAAAAAAAATCTGATTAAATATTTAATATCATGAAGGAAATTACAAATTTACCAACCAACATTCCAGCAACCAAAAATGGGAACATGTCAAGATACATTAAAACTAAGTTTTTGTTCAAAATACTAAACCCTTTCCCTTAAGATTGGCTTCTGGCTTCAAGCTTCATCACATGAGTTTAGCAAAATCCTCTTTGTGGTCTGCAGAAAGAATCATACAACATAAGAAAAGTAACAAATGGTAGCATAATTGGACAAAGAAACTACAATAAGTAACAACATACATATTTTTTAAGACATAAACCTGGTTAAAGCTTATATAAAAAAGCCTCAATCTTGCAGAGCTTTATTCAAGCTAACTGTGTTGAAACTAAAATTTGAGAAACTCCACTCCGTTCCTCCACCTGATTCATGTACATTTGCAATGATAAGATACATGCAATTCAATCAAGTATTCTTAAATCTGATTACCACTTCGTATCTCTCTGTGTTTTGTTCCTATTGGAAATTGAAACAATAGTTTGCTGGGTAGGAACAAATATAAAGAAAAAATTATAAATTTGATTACCTTTTCAATTTCTCATGCTCCTCCCATCTTGGTCACCATCAATCTCAAAGACAATTTGTGAGCTTTTTAGTGTGAGATTGAAACTTAGGGTTACAATATGATATGAGAAAAGAGGGATGAGAGAAACTGAAAATAAAGGATATGAATTGAAGGGAGATGGGGAAAACAGAGAAAATATGATGGTGGATTATTAAGAGATCGGTGAATTAAATGGAGTTTCATGGAGAAATAACTAGGAGAGGGGTTGTTGCTCTTGCTAGCTGCGTAGGAAACGAAGAGCTTCTAGATGGGAAGAGGAATAGCCTTCCTCATTCAATTACATCGCTGACCGTTTTTTTTTAAAAATATATTTTTTTAAGTTTGACAATAATAATATATATATATATATATATATATATATATATATATATATATATATATATATATATATATATATATATATATATATAACATAATATAAAAAAATTTGGGGCCCTCTGAATTGGAGGCCCACGGCCAAGGCCCTTCTCGCCTACCCCAGAGCCGGCCCTACTCATGAATTTAAAAATAAATAAAATTTTGATACAGACTTCATATATTGTGAAAATTCCCTAAATTTGTGGGGGTTAAGAATTTCCTTAACTATGTGGGTAATTGTTGGAACTTTTATGGGTATTTCAAAATACAAAATTAATTTCAATACTTGTTTTATGTTGAATTTAATTTTCTAGATTTTGAGTGGTTTTGATTATCTCTTTAAAACTGAAGTTATGTTGCACAGTTATTATAAAGTTTTGCATTCTTAATTATTTTTAAACAATTTAGACAATTTGTGGAAGTTGAATTTTCCTAAATGTGAACTTTAATGCTGTAATTTATTTGTTAACATTTTGCAGTCTTGCTTTTATGTTGGAAAATATTAGATTCATTTATGTAGGCTTTCCTTCTCTCTTTCCCATAATTTTTGTGTGTTTTCAATTTCTTTATGCTCTCATGGGAAATATTCATTATATTCATTTAGTGACATAATAATTTTGGCAAATACGGTGTTTGTGTGGAATTTGTTTCATTATGCAAGTTTATTATGAGACTAATTTATCTTCAATTTTGATACGAAAATATTTGCAACTAATGATGATCTTGGTATAAAATTTTGGTAGAGAATCGACAAGATACACAGAAGGGACAAGATACATAGGTTCATATTAAGAATCGACAAGATACAATTTCAACTTGGATATGTGATCATGATTTCAGCCACTTTGAGTGCACAGAAGGGAGTAAGAGTATCCTGAAATGCTCAGTGTTTATAGTTAAATTTATTTAATGAATTAATTGTTATATTGTTGTTCATAAGTGGTAGCAGGTGTACTCAAAGTTTCATGAACTTGAGAGGTACTCTTGATCATAAGATTTAATGTATGATGTTTTTCTGTTATACTTAAATGTATATCAATCCATATTTAATTTCCAATTATACTGAGGTGAAATCCACTAATCATTTGTGTGCAAGATTGTGTAGGAAGTATTTCCAATAATATGAGGGTTTAGAGCGCGCTAAAATGGATAACAAAGACATGACCTACATTATTGTTTGGGCCTGGTTGAAATTTGACCGGGTCAGGCCTGAGATCCGACAATTAAATTAACATTGAGCCCAATCAGTGGGCCTAATAAAAAAGGTCGGATAGAAGCCCAAAATCATAAAGGTGGCTGAATATCTACATGTGGTTGCATACATTAATTTGGCCGAGCATATCAATACGGCCGAGAGCATAAAAGTGGTCGAAAGACTATATGCGGCCGAAAGTGAAGATACGGTCGAATGACTAAAAGCGGCCGAATACATGAAATCGCCCAATGTTTAAATAAGGAGAGAAATAATCCGTAGGAGGATTTTCTCATAGGTTACAATTCAAATATAGAAGGAATTATGCCTGATTGATGGTCAACCGAAGTTATTGTGGGAGAGCTCAAGATGGAAGGAAAATCAAATCAAATATTATTATTCATATTAAATCACATGCATGAGACAAGGGATTGAAGATATTCTGGAGCAATTATGACTGATTTGAAGGCCAATTGACGACCGACCAAATTGAGACGCACTGAAGCCCCTATAAATACCAAGCTTATGGAAGAGAGAAAGGACCTTCGACACAACACACAACTTGTCATTTTACATTCTCTTCAATTTCTATCCTAGGAGTAGCATAATGTAGCCATAGCCTAGTTCTTATTTTTTCCGCTCTAGTTTCCGTAGATTTCAATTATGCCTTTATATTCTTGTTCTTGTTTTTCAATTCTATTTTAATTACAGTAATTTCAATTCATGTTATCTTTACTGTTCTTCATAATCTAGTTTACTTTCCGCCCTTTACTTTACGCACTCGCATTTCAATTATTTAATTTATGCAATTTACTTTACGCACTCGCATTTCAATTATTTAATTTATGCACTTTAAATTATGCAGTCGTCTTTAAATTATTTATTTTACGCACTTTACTTTCCGCACTTGTCTTTTAATTATATTTAAATTCAAGCACCTTTTACTTTACGCACGTGTTCTTCGTTTCATTACATTTCACATTCAATCTTCATCTCCACCCACTCCACATCATTTGGTTGCTCACATAAAGCCTCGACTTCGAGGTAGTGAAAGAACCTAGGCCGTGAGGAGGTTCCTTGCTCGGCCGAACAATTGTTTGATTAAAGTCAGATTTTGGACGCATCATCTACTCACATTCCATTCAAGCCTAATTCGTGGCTTGGTGGTGGCACGCCCCGCACTCAATTAAAGAAGGACCAAAAACTCCTTCAATCGGCCTACCCGGTTGAAAAGAGGGGAACAATTATATATGCCTTGTGAAGGCTAGTCTTGATATGCATGCCTCGTGGAGGAGGCTATTAATGCAAAATGTCAAGGGGGATGTGCTTAAGCCCGTAAGGGAGTCACTTAGGGAGGTAACCCAACTTCTGTGATTGTAGATCCCATGAAGGAAGTTCAATGTGGTAGAAACAATCCATACTGCGTGACTCATATAGCACTAATAAAGCTATGGAGATATCCTTGAGATATTCTTCTGCTCATCCCTAAGGCAAAAGTGCTATTTTATGTGACGTCAAGAAGGGATTTATCCCTGAATGAGTTTTGAGGCGGCAAACTCCCGCAAGGTGCAGGTCACATGTACTCTTGGAGAACTCGCCTAAGTGAGAGACGTCGTGAGGCCGCGACTATGACAATTGGGCTATTCTCTAGTAACTCTCATGAGAATCAAGATGAGCGCATGGCCATAAGTAGCGCTACCCCGCATCCAAGTCTCAACTAATACTATGTGTGGGATATGTTGAAGTTTGGTCAAAGGTGCTGAGTTCAATACTGTGTACACTCAGGTTCCTCAAATGGAGACTATCATCACTAAGTGAAGGTTCAAGCCCGGAAGGCACCTACACTTATTACATAGTATTATATTGCCCATATATAAATATATATTTTCACTGTTTTTTTTGTCACAGTAAAATTTTGAAAACCTTGTGGGGGATTGTTGGAATTTGAAAAGGTTTTAAAAATTTAACCGTTTTTATTCATTTATTATTTTGGCTGTTTTATTTTATTTATTGTGGGGGTTATAAATATTTAATATTCAAGTTTTATTTCTATATTGAATGCCTTAATTTTGTGGTTGGTGAAGGTTATATGTTCTTGGATGCCTATAAAAGATCACTCCTCCTTCACATTTGAACAAACACACAACACCATCAGAATATCACATACCACAAATCACCACCACAATATGATTCTCTCTTTTTCTACTTTTTATATTTTCTCTAGTTATATTATTATTTTGGGTAATGGTTATGTGACTTGGATACCTATATCCGTCTATGAACGTGCTCATAGCGGATCTTGAGTTTGTGTACAATGGGTCGTATCTTGGAGTCTTGTAGACTGCCAGTACCTGCATGTAGGGAGGCTACAAAGGCTTTAGGACAACGTCTTTGACGTGCTTCACCGTACCAAACTCACCTTCTTACTTATTATTTATTTTGCTTTTACTTACCTATTATTTTGTTTTCTTAAATTTCATTGTACCTTAAAAGCTTTCCAATTTGTTTATAAGTTATTTATAATTTAAATGTTTTTGTATTTGGCTTTATGGAAAAGGAAAACTATATTTTTTATAACACTTATGAACACCCAAGTAGCCCCATTCTCTATTTTTAAATCTGATACTAACAACTCAAGAAACCACATCCAATAACTCTTATTTTCAGCTTCAAATTACAGCATAGGCAATGGGGAACATTCCTTTGTTCCCATCAACCACAACAACTGTTAATATTTGTCATGTGTATGGTCGTTTCAAATGGCACCCATCCACGCCAATCATAGGCCTACATCCCTCCAAAAACCCTTTCTTACAACCTGCCAACACACATAAATTCTCTAAAAAACAAGTTCCTCCCCAACCATGTCATTCTTAATTACAACTGTGCTACCCTTATTAGAAGCTTTCATCTATTCTGCATAATCCCATAACCTTGCATATTGCTCTATGTAGCTACCTTCAATGACCACTCTTAACAACCTCTTAGCTCTCCATATTTGATGTTTGCTTACATTCATAACATATTGTTCTCACACTTCTGCCTACATTGCTGCTACATCCCAGTTGGGATTTTTCCTAATTTTGTCTGCAAACCTAATGGATAGCCATCTTGCATTGCAATACCCAACTTGTCAACTCTAGTACACTCATGTTCTAAAGAAAGAGTCTTGATTGCAAAAGTGGGCTGATTCTTATCTATCTTTGAAGCCAACACAACAAAGGGACAATATTGGTGCCCAACACACTTGGCTTTGACCCTAAAATTATCATTCTTCACAAACTTTATAGATTTTCCTTCAACAATTGCATACTCCTTAATAGCTTCCTTCACTTCTTCTTTATTGGCAAACTGCATTCCTAACCTAAACCGAGGATTTCTAAGGTCAGTCTCTCTTCTAAATTGTTTAAAGTTTCATAATTTTCTCTTCTTTCTCTTCTTTGACTTTTTTGAGTTTTCTCCACTTTCTTGTTCATCCTTAGAAGTTTCACCTTCATAAGGGAGTGCATCAATGTTTTCACCATCATCTGAGATAACCCATGTACCTTCATTAGGAGGTACTATTTCAGGATCAATGTTTGGTTCCTCTTCACCCACATTTGGTGGAAATTTGCTCCCATTTTGGCTGTAATTCTAGGATCAATGTTTGGCATCTCAAGATCATTCCAAGATCAATGTTTGGCATCCCATCATCAGTGTATTCATAATCACTGTTCTTTAACTCTTCATCCTTCTTTTTTTCTTCATCTTCCTCTTCATTGTCTACTTCATTACCATTAGATTCAACTTGCACATGTTCCTCTTCATTACCATTTATATGCCCTGCATCTTCTTCAGCTACATTTGCATACTTCTCAGAATCCAACGATGGCCATACCTCTTCTTTTTTACTGCCAAGTGTGTTCTGGTCAGTTGGATCATGAAAGCACAACAATTCTATTTCATGGAATGGTACCAACTAAATTTGCAATGCATCTATCATCTAAGACCTCATTAACAACATTTTCTACATGCACCTTATACAACACTTTTAGGCTCATTACCTTCTGGGTTATATCCACTTTATACCCAAGCTCTGCCCCAATTTTCTTCAAATCCAATAGTGACAAATGGTCATCCGCACAGTTGTTTGCAAAGCATACCTTCCCACCCTTATACACACCATTTTCCAACAAACCGAAATTGTGAAGTTCTAAAGTGCATAGCTCGGGTGTATTTGACAGAAAAACAATATTACTTTGGTTACAACATTTGACAGAAAAACAATGTTTTCAAAGCTTTGAAACCACATTTTCTTGCCTCAAACTAAGGAAAACAACACAGGACCACACATGTAGCCAAATCGTGGACAACAACACAGGACCACACATATGCTGATAAAACTTAAACCTATTAAATATTCAGCGCACTAAGTTAAAGTTGTAGTAACTTGCCATACTTTGGATGGTCTCTAGACTACCTAAACACTGTCCCCACGTGAAGTCTCTTTGTAAACACCTAAAAACTGTCACTTTCGATTGTCCCAAAATCGAACCCTAAACTCTTCAATAATGCACTAATACTTCAATCAACACTGTTTACCTTTGAAACATCGCACTTTCGACCACAAATCGCACTTTGAAACATCGCAATCAAGAAACCCTACCCCTTTTCCCCTTCCCCTTTCGCTCGCCTTTTCCTTTGTTCAACGTCGACCTTCGATAACTTTCACTTTGAAAACCGGTGTAATCCTTTTCATCTGTGAAAATACATTTATGCCCATGCCAAGGCTTCACTTTCAAAACTAGCTTAATCATTTTAATGTGCGAAAAGACATTTTTGCCCATGCCATGTTATCAAATTTAACGAAAAAGTTGACTGAGATGATGGAAAGGACGGTTTCTGAAACTAAAGGCATAATTAAAGTATCACAGTAACTGTTTAGCAATATGAGGGACAAAAAGTAAAGTTGGGACTTAGTCCAAGGACCATTGCTACAATTTTGCCTTTTAAATAAATTTCTTGTTAAGATGTGAATAAGAAAGTATGGTGTAGCACCATCTTCCCTAGTTTGGCATAAACAATGAGAATACAAAAAGATTTTTTGGATAAAGTAAAGTTTAGGTTGGATGACCAAAGAGGAAACTAAATCCTTAAATTCTAGCCAAGCTTTAAAGAAATGGATTTAAATTGATCCAAGTTCTTGGCATGCCCATGAGAATTAACAAGAAAATCTTTTCTCATTCAAAGGGTCTTGCAAATCTTTTTCAGTATAGCAAAAGCCCAATATAAGGAGGCATTTGGAAAACCAATTAAACCACCAAAATCCGAATTCCCAAATAAGCTAGCTCTTAGCTGTCTTTAGATTTGGGTAAGTTGATGCCTCTCTTCTGCTCCTTCTATCTACTTTATATAATTTTAATCAAAGCATGTTCTACTCTAGTGTTCATCAATTCAGTAACTCTCGATTCTGATACTCAAGTTCTCTGTGACATCAAACATTCGGTTGATCCCAACTCCATCCCCCTAAATTCCTATCTTAGTACCTGGGAATTTTCCATGGATCCATGCGAAAGTACATCGGGCCAGTTATGGGAATCTTGTGCAATTTCCCTTTAGACAACTCCCCAAGCAAAATAATAGCAAATTGAGCTTGATGGTGGTGGCTATGATGGGTTTATTACACCATCAATAGGGAACCTAACAGAGCTCACCATCATCAATCTAAACAAAAACCACTTTTGAGGACCGATCCTAGATTCCATTGCCAATCTAAAGAAGCTCACCAAAATTTCATTGTCCAACAATTTCCTCACAGGCAACATTCCCAGAGGACTAAATGCTTTCAAAAGGCTTGAATCTCTAGAGATTTCATTCAATGCACTTAGCGGCACCATTCCTTCAAGCGTTGGTTGTTTAAGAAGCTTGACCTTCTTAAGCACATCTAGCAATGGATTCATAGGCAAAATCCCTGACCTCTCAGGGTGTGGCAGCTGAGGACATTAGATCTCAGCAGAAACCAACTCTATGGAGATATGCCAAATGTTCCATCAAGTTTGAGAACATTGATCCTGAGCCATAACATACTCTTAGGGCACCTTTCACAACTAAATAAGCTCAAACAACTAAGGTTGCTGGATGTAAGTGACATGCTTTCAAGTCTCATTAACAGAGATCTTTTTACCTTGCCTAAAATGGTTCAACTTAATGTTTCAATTAACCACTTTACCACATTAGAAGTTGTTAGATTTCTTGGAACAGAAACACGACTTACTGTGCTTGATGCCCAAGGAAATCAGTTGCACAATCATTTGCCTCTCAATCTGGTCACTTTTCGAAATTTGACAACAATCAACTTGTCATACAACCAGTTCTATGGTCATATTATAGATAATTATGGAGCAAGAATTGGAGCTCCATGGAAAGCCCTATACTTAGATAACAATTTTCTGCAAGGAAGGCTTCCACCGGAGTTCATTGCAAACCCAGGTAAAATTAAGGGTAGCTTGTCAAGCAACTGCCTAAGATGTCAGGAAATTCTCCCAATGTGCTTTGGTGGGCGAAGGAAAGTTTCAGAGTGTGTCGGACAGAATGATAGTAGTGGATACGAGATTTAAGCGACCAAATGGTTTGCTTGTGTGCCAAGAAATATTCACTGACTTCTTTAATTCATTTCTAGTTCGGAGAAAGGTTTAATTGCCAATAAAATTAGATAAAATAGTGGTTTTACATGGAAAATGAGTAGAATGCTCTCTCCCTGATCTCTCTCTCTCTTTTCCCTTTTAGTTAGATTACTGTTCTAAAATAAATAAATAAAATTCTCACACATGTTCAATTTGGAAGAAAAATCCAAAGAAAATTATATACAATATTTGAGAAACTGATATAAATTGTTAGGGAGTTACCACCGCAATCATGACATTCAATCATAGTTATGCCTATTCAAGGAGTATTTCCGTTACATTGTTATTGTATCTTAATTATAGCTTTATTGTATTGTAATTACAACATTTAGGTTTGACATAATTACTGCACTACCGTTGTAAACCATTTAGCTACCTCCTATGCCTGTATATAAAGCCTGTATCTGTGAACTGCAAATATAAGAAAAAGTATCTCTTTTCTACATGGTATCCAGAGCCTAGGCAATTTATTCTTTTTTTTCCCCCTCTTTCTTTGCTCTCATGGCCTCTACTATAGCCTCCTCTTCTTCTTCTCACATTGGTCCCACTCTACCCTTTAACATCTCCTCCTTTGTCTCCTATAAACTTTCAGAATCCAACTTTTTACTTTGGGAAAGTCAACTCAAGCCCTTTCTTAATGGGCAAAATTGGTGGCATTTCGTTGACGGCTCTTATGTCTGCCCCCCACTTATCTCCCTCATGCTAAATCCTCTGATCCCACCAAAGCACCCGACATTCCTCCTCCTGCTCCCACACCCAATCCTGAGTATCTTACTTGGTTTCAAACTGATCAATATCTCATGAGTCTGCTTCGCTCCACTCTCAAAGAATCCATCATCTCTCAAGTTGTTGGTTGTTCTACCTCGAAGGAAATTTCGAATTGTCTTTAGGAAAATTTTTCCCAACATCTCTTACGAATGCCACGCACATTCATTTTCAGCTTCTCTCTCTCACCAAAGGCTCTAAACCGATTACAGAATATCTCTCTCTTGCTAAGAACTTGGCGGATCAACTGAGTGCCATCAATTCTCTCGTTTCTCCTGTTGACTTGGTCACTTATGTTCTCCGGGGCTTAGGCCCAGAATATGCGATGCTTGCCACTGCCATCACCACTTTTTCCCCATTGCCATCCTTTGCAGAATTGCGCGCACGCCTTCTGGCCTTTGAAGCCCAGCAATTGCACCATGCAACCATTTCGCCTACTTCTCAGCCCACTGCCTTTTTGACCCAACACCATGCCCACCAGCAACATCAGCGTAGCCCTTGTGGTGTGCCCAAAGACTCACGTTCTCCGTGCTCACTTCCTCAACCATCTTTTTCGCCCAACTTTCCGCTCCACAGACCTGCTTCATTTTCCATCCGACTCCAGCATCCTCCTCAGAGCTCTTCTGGAATTTTGGGTCCTCCTCCTGCTACTCGTCCCCATATCCAGTGTTGGACTTGCAGCCAATATGGGCACGTTGCTTCTCAGTGCCTCAGTCCCGTGTTTTCGCCGGCATGCATGTAGATGCCTCCTTTGATCCTAATTGGTACTTGGATTCTAGTGCGACCAATCACATGACCAATGATGCCCGTCACTCCACCACCGTTTCCTCCACCACTGTTTCCCCCCGTGATCAAGTTGTCTTTGGTAATGGTGACTCCCTTCCCATTACTCACTCTGGTAACGTTTCATTTTCTTCTGGCAATTTTTTTGTTTCGTCTTTTCGACGTTCTTCGTGTTCCTTCTCTTCATAAAAATCACTTATCCATTGCTTAGTTTACTCAGGATTCCCTTGTCAGTATTACATTCTTTCCGTGGGGTTATATTATTCGTGACTTAAAAATTGGTGCTGTTCCATTTCAGGGCCCATGTAAAGATGGTCTTTATCCTATCTTTCCCAAGCTCTTGCCTACCTCTCCAACTGCTCTTACCACCGTTGTCTTGTCCTCATCTTTTTGGCATCGCCATCTTGGACATCCCTCAAATAAAGTGCATGGGACTCTTGTTTCTCAATCTTTACTTGGTTCCTCCTTTTGTTTACCAAATGAACACTGTAAACATTGTGCATTGGCAAAATCAATAAGACTTTCTTTCTCTCCTATAGAACATTCTACTGTTGCTCCTTTTCATTTAATACACTCGGATGTTTGGATGTCTCTCGTTGCTTCAATTTCTGGTTTTCGTTACTATGTCTTGTTCACTGATGATTTCACCTGCTATTCCTGGATTTTCCCCATGCGTCTTAAATCTGAAGTCTTTGGTCATTTTTCCACTTTTGTCACGTATGTTCGCAATCATTTTTCCTTCTCTGTGAAAACATTTCAAAGTGATGGTGGCAAAGAATTTGACAACTCTCAGTTTTGCCACTTTTGTGCCACTAATGGTATTGTCCATCGTTTCTCGTGTCCTCATACGCCTCAACAAAATGGCTTGGCCGAACGCAAACATCGTCATATTGCTGACATGGGTCGCACCCTCCTTCTTACTGACCAATTCCCCCACAATTTATGGGTCGAGGCCTTCTGTACGATAGTTTATTTAATCAATAGACTACCCACTCCTGTTCTCCAATGGGTCTCTCCATATGACAAATTATTTGGTCATCCTCCAGATTATTCCTTGCTTCGCATTTTTTGTTCTACTTGTTATCCCTTTTTAGGTGATTATGTTTCTAACAAACTACAACCTCGATCTCTTGAGTGTGTTTTTGTTGGCTACAGTGACCGTCATCGTGGTTATAGATGCTTGTTGGTTTAAAAACATTTTTAAGAAGTTCATTTGAATATTAAACATACAATTAATCAAATTAATCGTAGCGGAAGAATATAGTGGTTGTTTAAATTCAAAAACAAAACTTCTTCCAAGTATCTTAAGCCATGAACATTGATATGATTTCATAAAATGAAAGTACAAGAGAAAGGGATAAGATCTAATTACCCTTGAAGCAATTATATGAACCAATTTGTGTTTGGTCTTCTCTTGATGATTTCCTCTTTGTTGATCTCCTCTTTGATCTTTCTCCTCCATGTGGGCCACAAAAGTATATGGCCTCTAAGTCTTCACACTAATGGAACCTTGAGATGAGAGAGGAAGTTTCTTGAGAATACAAGGATGCTAGTACAAGATTCTCAAGATTGGTTTCAATCTAAACCCCTTTGAAAGATGAAAGTGTTTCACTCTTGAAAACTCTCTTTTATCTCTATTTTATCTCCCAAACCTATTTGGTTGATGTTGGATTGTGTTTGTGTGTGAATGAGCTTATGGAAACAATTCCTATACACATTCACTTGGGCCTTATGACACTTAAACCATAATATTTAGGTGTCTTAAGCCCTTGGGCTTAATGCCCAACCATTTGGGCTTTCCGTTAACTATTACCGAGGCCCAAATATGTTTTTACACGTAGTAAATCATCCACATCAAATCAATCAAATTGATTTCCTCATTCTCATTTGTATTACTCAAAGTTAACCATTTAAGGTGTGCGATCCATTAGGTTCTAATTAGCAAGGCAGTGGGAAAATATTAGAACTCTTTCTAACCAACTGGAATTAAAACCCCCTTTTTAATTCTTCCTTTATTTGGATCGATCACAATCATTCCTAGGACTTCCACAACCCAAGAGTGACATCTAGCAATATATCAAGGATACCCAAGCTAACCAGAATAGATAAAGAACCTATTCAGTTGGAATTGCAATGCAATACGGTCATTCTCTTATACAATGTTCCAAATCATATTATTAGGGTACGGATTGATTATGTCAAACCCCTAATATGATTTATAACCTCATGTGATTCAAAAGAACATGATTAAGAACAACTTTCTAAATCAAGCTCAAAATACTTTGGCCAAAGATTTACTGAATCACATCTTGAAACATTCTCATTCTTTTATCGAAAGTAGAGATTCCTTATTGTACATCCACATGCCCCTATGATGAATTAAGAGATCCAAACAACACTTAAGACAAATCTTTTACGGCATGCCCCTATGATGAATTAAGAGATCCAAACAACACTTAAGACAAATCTTTTACGGCTTGCCTTTAAGATCTATCAAAGATCAATAACGCATCACAAGACAACCATGATGCCTCAAGTCTAAGGACTAATTTGCATTATTGCAACTATGAGTTCTCGTTTGACATATAGATAAATACTCCATACGAGAACTATGGTTGATCGCGTTCAGTGTACTCATTCACTAATGAGCACCCACATATTTGTATTAGTGTCAACTACACAAATGGTTTGAGACTAACCATCCTCCCAATTGAGCATACATAACATGTGCTAATCTTCACGGTTTATCAATGCCCATTTGATAACCTATGATTAGGAACATTTTGGGATGCTACAGTTGGAGATTAAAGGTCTCCCAAATCTAATCTTCTTTAGATTACTTTATCTCTTATTTAGCATACCTTGGACATTTGTTTCTTTACACGATATAAAAGATAACAAAATAAATTTGCCCTTTATATATCATATACGAAATGTATTCTAAGGAGATTACATCAAATGTATTGGCTCTTAGAGCACATTTCTAACAATGCTTCCACCCACCAACTGGTCGCCTTTACACTTCTCGGCATGTTGTTTTCCATGAAGACAGATTTTATTATGCTGTCCCTGTTGTTGCTCCCACTCCAGCTCCATCACATGCCTTAGATGTTGTTCTTGCTGGCCTTAACCCCGAGCCCCTGCTCTCTCCGCTACCCCCACCAGCATCAAATCCTCCCACAGTGCACCCGACCCACGCCACAGCCCCAAGAGACTAGCTACAACACCAGCCGCCCAGCTCCAGCTTCACACCACAGCCCAACCCAGCCCACCTTCCTTCCTTGCGGCCCAATCCTACCTTCCCCCTTTGCCTTTAGCCCATGCGCATTTTCCTCTTCCATCCTCCAACCTGGCCCAACCCGAAGACACCTCCCATGCTTCATCACTTACCCTATCTCCATTCCCATCCTCAGACATCACGCCTCCATCCCCTGACCCCGTGCCTCCATTCCCATTCTCTGATCCTGCACCCAACCTCCATCCCCTGAGCCATGCTACCCACCACTTCCGGCAGCTCCAGTCACCACATCCCACTGTGTCTGACTGCTCCAGACATCGGGCCAGCCCTAGAGCCTTTGTCCTCCTCCTCATCCTCAACTACCACACCAGACATAGCCCTGCCCATGCACCCTCTGCTGCTTCTATTTGACCACTACCTTCACGTTCCAGCCCGGTCCACACTCACTCGAAATCTGGGATTCATAAACCTAATCCCAAATATCATGCCAATTTTTCCACCCAGTATACCCTGCCTCAAACTTTTGCTGCTTTTTTGGCTACTGATGATGAACCTTCTTCTTACACACAGGCCTCTCGCTTTCCTGAATGGAAAAATGCTATGGTTGAGGAGTTCAATGCTTTTCTTAAACAAGGGACTTGGTCTTTAGTTCCCCCTTCCCCTCATTTCAACACAGTTGGTTGTAAATGGGTCTTTCGAGTAAAACGCCATTCTAATGGGACTATTGAACGTCACATAGTTAGGCTTGTTGCCAAGGGTTACCACCAACAACCCAGTGTGGACTACTTCGATACTTTCAATCCAGTTGTGAAACCTACCACTGTACGTACTGTGCTCAGTTTAGCTGTCTCTTTTGGTTTGTCTCTTCGACAGTTGGATGTCAAAAATGCTTTTCTCCATGGCTTGCTTACTGAAGAAGTTTATATGCAACAACCCCCTAGTTTTGTTGATCCTAGTAGCCCTCACCATGTGTGCAAGCTTCATAAGGCTATCTATGGTCTTAAACAGGCACCTCGTGTTGGTTTTGTTAATAGCAAAGCTGACTCCTCCATGTTTGTTTACCATGATGCACATTCTATGGTGATTCTGTTACTTTATGTGGACAACATTGTTCTTATAGGTAGCAACTCCAATCAACTCCATACATTCATTCACAGATTAGGCATTGAGTTTGAAATCAAGGATCTTGGTAGATTGCATTACTTTTTGGGTGTGGAAGTTTCTTATTTACCGAATTCAGTTCATCTTACTCAAAACAAGTACACTCTTGATCTCCTTAAACACAGCAACCTTCTTGAGTGCAAACCTGTGACTACTCCTACAGCCTCCAAAACCTCCCTATCTCGCTCTCATGGTTCACCATTTTCATATCCCACTCCTTATCGGCAACTTGTGGGTGCCTTGCAGTACTTAACCTTCACACAACCCAACATTTCCTATGCAGTTCAACATGTCTCTCAATTTATGGGCTCCCCTACTGATTTTCATTTTGAGGCTGTCAAACTCATTCTCCGTTACCTGAAAGGCACACTCAGATATGGTCTACCCATTCACCTTTCTTCTGCCCCCTCTCTCCTTGTCGCATACTCTAATGCTGATTAGGATGGATGTCCTGACACTCGTCGCTCCACCACTGACTATTGTGTTTTCTTGGGCAAGACTCTTATATCTTGGAGAGCTAAAAGCAACACACTGTATCTCATTCCAGTGTTGAGGCAGAATATCGTGCACTTGCCCATGCTTGTGCTGATACAATTTGGATTCAGAGTCTTCTTCATGAACTTCACTTCTCTCTTTCTAAACCAGTTCTTCTTCATTGTGACAATTTATCTGCAACTTACATGGCCTCCAATCCTGTCTTCCATTCCCGCACTAAACATGTTGCTATTGATTATCATTTTATCCGTGAACGTCTTACTGCTAGAAGTCATCAAGTGCAGTTCATTTCATCTCACGATCAACTTGCTGATGTATTCACAAAAGGCCTACCTGCAACACGTTTTGCGCGTCTTGTTTCCAACCTTGTCACCTATCTGGCGTCAAGTTTGTCGGGGAGTGTTAGGGAGTTACCACCGCAATCATGACATTCAATCATAGTTATGCCTATTCAAGGAGTATTTCCGTTACATTGTTATTGTATCTTAATTATAGCTTTATTGTATTGTAATTACAACATTTAGGTTTGACATAATTACTACACTACCGTTGTAAACCATTTAGCTACCTCCTATGCCTGTATATAAAGCCTGTACCCGTGAATTGCAAATTTATGAAAAAGTATCTCTTTTCTACATAAACAAATAATTGGTAAAACTCATACAATGAAAGCAATGCTACTTTCAGCAGTGCAACTTGCTAAAACAATCCAAGCAATCTCTTGATGAACAACCAGCTTAGAACACAAAACGTAAGAGTAAAGCTCAATTACTAAAAATTAAAGGCTTATTTACTGTAGTGCCCCCTGAAACTATGGTCAAATCTCACCTTACCCTCTGAAAGTTAAAATGACCCACTTTACCCTCTTGACCGATGTTTTGCATCTCAATTTACCCCCCACCGTCAAGTCCGTCAAAAACTTTGTTAAAAATCATGACGTGGCACAAATAGGACCCACAAAATGGTTGAATTAGATGCCACGTAGGTGCTATGTGTAAAAATAAAAATAAAAAGAAATATTTTATTTTAAAAAATACTTAACACAATTATTAATAATAAAAGAAAAAGAAGCATAAAAATACAACCAAAAAAAAAAAGGAAATTAAAAAAATCAGCTACACCGTCTTTTCCACACCCCTCCACCATCGCCACTAACAAATCTCCTCCCACACCCCACCCCCACCCTTCATACCTAGCCTACCCTTTTTTTTTCAATATAGTTTATATAAAATCATATCTATACATTGTGGTATCTTTATAATAAGGAATTGCCTTAAAATATTGCCCATGATTGTTGTGATTTTGATGATGGTGAGGAGGATACAAGTATTACAGGCTCGGCTAAGAGGAGGGGCCTCCATCCCAATGTCTCCCCACCCCAAGAAACCTCTCTCTCTCTCTCTCTCTCTCTCTCTCTCTCTCTCTCTCTCTCTCTCTCTCTCTCTCTCTCTTCAGATCAAACGATTCAGATACTCTAGATTCACCGAGGACTCAACCCAATCGCCATCCCAGATCTGTTGCAAACTAAATCTAACCACAATACCATATCCAACCTTTGAAGACCAAGGCCACGCCACCGTCTTCTTCACCAAGCTTTTTGTCCCCGCAACCCACAAACCCATCCCCGCAGCAATGTATTCGTTGTTCTTGTATTCCTTTTTTTTTTTTTGGCGATGGGTATGGCTTGTAGTAGGTTTGGGTGGTTATGGATGATGGTGGGACGGTGGTTGGTTGCAGAGGGAAGGATGATGGGGGCATGGCTTGTGGTGGGTTTGGGTGGTTATGTATGATTGTGGGGTGGTTGTTGGTTGCAGAGGGAGGAGGAAGGATGATGGGGGCATATTTAGGGATTCAAAGAGGTTGGGTATGCGTAACTGGGTTTGGGGGAGGGGATTGGAATTTTCTTTTTATTTTCTATAAATATTATTATTAATAATTGAGTTAAGTTTTTTAAAAGAAAATATTTCTTTTTATTATTTTTTTTACACATAGCACCTACGTGGCATCTAATTCAACCATCTTGTGGGTCCTATTTGTGCCACGTCATGATTTTTAACAGATTTTTTGACGAACTTGACGATGGGGGGTAAATTGAGATGCAAAACATCGGTCTATAGGGTAAAGTGGGCCATTTTAACTTTCAGAGGGTAAGGTGAGATTTGACCATAGTTTCAGGGGGCATTACAGTAAATAAGCCAAAATTAAATACAAACCCAAGAAGAACTTCTAATGTCTTTGAAGAAGTAGAAATTAGAAGGGCTAACCTAGTCACTTGAAGACTGTAGGGCCTTTTTTAGTTACGGCAGCTCAATGCGGACTTGGGCCGTCGTAAAGAGCTAATTGTGATGCCCCTTTGCCTAAGTTCAAAACCAAGCCCCAAAACACTTTAAGAAAATGTAGATTTTCAGTGAATGCTTTGGTTCTTCCCACCAAGAAGGTGATGACTGTGGTAAAAGAACTAGAAAGGCTTGTGATGTGGGAGCTAAGTTTCCACGAGTTTAGCAAGAGAGAGAGTGAGGGTTTCTGCTGCTTTGGTTGGAACAAAATACCTTCCAGGAAAATATGGGTGATGGGGTGATATTTGAGGTTTGGAAGGATATAATCACAGGAAAAAGGTTAAGTCTGGTTTTCTGGGTGTTTACGACAGTAGATTCTCTTACTCTTTTATACCCCTTGCGAGCTCACTTCCCCATACGCGTGCACTCTGGTATCAAGCTGGTCGTTTCTTTTTGGTCATTTTGCCTCCCAATTGAGATGACATGACTTCTTCATTCTATGTAGGTGTCGAGTAAGGAGTTATTCTAGGTGCCGGGTAGTTGGTTTCTACGAGGAAAATAATGTAGTTTGTTTTGCTGTCGTATAGCTTGTTTTGCTACCGTATAGTTTGTTTTGTTGTCGTAGGTTTGTTTTGCTACCGTATGCTTGTTTTGCTACCGTATAGTTTGTTTTACTGCCCATATGTTTGTTTTGTTGTCGTATAGCTGGTTTTGCTGTCGTATGCTTGTTTTGTTGTCGTATGTTTGTTTTGGTGCCTTATAGTTTGTTTTGTTGTCGTATGTTTGTTTTGCTACCGTACAGGTTCTTCATGCAGATTATGGGTAGGTGTTGGGTGTGTGATAGATGAGACAACTCTTCTCTCTGCTAACCCATTTAATGACTCAAGAAAATGGGCCTGGTTTTGGTGCTCAGCCCAAAACCTCCATCTTTTAAGCCTCTAATGGAACTTGTAACCATCCACACCACAAACCGATCAACAAGACCCATGCATGTAATTAACTGGCTTGGGCCCACTTAAGCTTGTTGCAAGATTTGACACTAAAAGGAAGTTGCTTTACATCGCGTGCTTGTGCTTGGGCTATGTTGTATTGCAGTGGCTTGGGCTTTGTGTTAGATAATGCTTGACAGTGCAGTGGGCTAGGTGGGCTTAGGCTTGTGAAACTTTGTAATTCTTACAAGTCTGCGTGTGAAAGTGGTAAACTCATACCACCATCTCCCCACGTGCCAAATTGTAGCCTTGCTTGGCATGACATGTATGTATCAGCTAGGCTGCTTTTATAGCATTGGGCTTTAAAATATGCATGGGCCTTTCTTAAGATGTTTTGGGCCTTTAACAAAGACATTCATACAAGGGCATTAGGGTGTTGAAAGAAGTTGAATACACTTTGCTTGAGGTAGAGATCAGTGCAAAATTTTGGAGGAAGTATTGTAAGATGAAATCATTTTGTTATGACTAAAAGAAATTGTAATTTTTATAAAAGCTTCCAACTTGCTTGTCAGGATTTTAGGTACAATACAACCAAACTAATTCACATGGATCACCAACCTTTCGCCCATTAAAGAGGATAAGAAGGTATACAAAGCAAAAGAAGAAAGAAAAAAAACCCAAAAAAAAGCCTTTGCAGTAAGGTTGGTTCAATTTCAGTATATTCCTTTTATATCAAGTATCATTCAAAACAATATTGATCATATGACTATATCTAATCAAGGTCACATCACACTTGCCATTCAACTTGTCTTACTAAATCAAATAGGCTAAGTCAGCAATTTGTTTCCTATTCAACTTTGATCTCTAAATTAGATACTAGTTATCTTGATAAAGTGTAAAGGTGGGTACAATTTTGAGTCAACTCGACCAAACCGCTCGATTCAATCACAAGAGAGTTGGGGATTGAGTTGGAGTAATAATAAGGGAGTCTTGGGTTCAAGAAATCATAAACTATTATGTACAGTTGGATTATGGGTTGGGACCAAAACTTAGGAGTGGGCACAATTTCGAGTCAACTCGACTAAACCACCCAATCCAATCACACGATAATTGGGTTGATTTGGGTTGACCTAATAATAAGCAGGTCTTGGATTTATGAAATCATAATAGCTATGTATGGAATGGGTTACGCGTTGCAACCAAAATCGACCTAACCTAATTTGTACCCACCCTTAATAAAGTGTACTTATCTATGCACTTGGCCAAATTCCTAAGTCACAAACATCTCAATCAGAATGCGTTGTCTCTAATGTTTTAATGATATGCTATGACTTGGAACACACTGTATGCATGCATGTTTGTTCTCTTTGATGTATGCAATTATATAGAGTTATAGCATGTTGAATTAAGGCTTTGTTATTTCAAGTGTGCTTTTTTGTATGAAGTGAAAGCCATGTGTTAAGCTTGAAATCCCTAATTTGGTGGCTCAATAACCATTGAGAGCAAGTTTTCTGTCCATAAATGTTAATTTGTTCTTGATGTTTAATGGTTCATGGAATGTTTATTGGTACATGATCAAGACTTTTAGCTTATAGGTGGTTGTCTTGGTTGTGTTGTGGCTTGGTGTGTCACATTATAGTGTGTGGTTATCATGCAACATTTTTAATTGTTTGTTACTATAGTTGATAAAATTAACATATTCAATTGCATGATAATTATACACTAGTTTTGTGGCATTTGATCATACTTTAGCCCATCAGTGATTTATATGATTGTTTGGGGATGAACCTTGATTGATCTTGTTGCGTATCCAATGTTGTTTGCTTCACACTTTATGAACAATATTACTTTAAATCATATATTGAACTCTTAGATGGAACCAACTTTAAGAAATAGAAAAACGACGTACGCTTAGTCGTAGGCCCTATGGAAGTAGACTTGGCTCTTGGGGACCAAAACCCACACCTATCATTGACAAGAGTACAAAAGAAGAGAAGAAAGCAATGCAAGCTCAGGAGCATTCCAACAATATGGCTTTGTTGGTCATTGTAGGGGCTTTTTTCTTCCGGCAGCTACCACGGGCCTGGGCTGCTGTAAATTGCAAAATGGATGAAATTGCCCCTTGAGTCTGAGTTCAGAGATCAAGCCCCAAGAATGCTTCGAAAGGGTTGTAAAGCCTTAGGAAACACGTTGGTTACCTTCACCAACAAAAATAATGGCTGCTTACAGATAAATTCTTGGCTTGGCATGAGAAGCTTGTGGCATGGGAGCAAAATCGACATGAGTTTAGCACCGAAGAGAAAATTAAGTGTTCCTGGGGAAATATGGGTATCAAGAAAAGGGATTTTGAAGAGAGGTTTGGTTGGGAAAGGAGGGAAGGAAAGGAAAAGATGGCTTGGGCGCTATTTCCGGCAGCTCGACAATGACTCTGTCAAATGTCAAAATAGCATGACAAAGGGGAAAGCTGAGGGAGGAGATGAACTAAGCATGAAAATTGCTGGGTTTTGCATGCAAGAGAGGAAGCTTGCTCTCTGGATGTGTGTTGTGATGATGGGTAGGAAATGCCTCTTTTTATAGGCGCTGGAAACTATCATTTTTCAAGAAACCCTAATGGTTTCTATCCAATTTGGCCAAGCTTTTTCCTTCCTTTCTCCTCCCATCCCTTCAATCATCCTATTTTGGTGAAATCCACTCTGCCCAATCCCACAAAATCAGGGATTTTGGGGAGCTCAAGGCCCTTTCCCGTAGCTGCCTCAGAACTCCCATTTTCAGCCATATCTTTCCTTTCCTTTCTTCACTTTTTTTATGGCCAGGTCTGATGAGGGAAAGAAATGGATATGCATGCTAGTTCAAAGGGTGATTTCCCTCCAAGCAGTCTGCACGCCAAGATCCTTGGGTCTTTTAGGAGTTTTTACTTGAAACTTGTTCCTCCCATGTGCTGGAACTTCCCAGCAACTTTGCATAGTGGACCTCCAAACTTCCCTTCGTGGCTTTGTTCTTCAGCCAGGTGCTGGAGCTTTGCAGCTCTTCTATTGTAATTGTATGGGCCAAGTTGGTTTATTGAGTAAGTGGGCTATCTCTATCAAGCATTGGGCTTTTTTGGTTGAGTCAATAGGCTATTTTGGTTGGGCTATTTGGTTAGGATATTTTGGTTGGGATATTTTGGTTAGGATGTTTTGGTTGGGATATTTTCTCTTTTGTGCTCACCCACATGTTTGGGCCTAAGAAATGGGCTTGAGTTCCGAGGCTCCCAAGCAACCCGGGACTTCCATTTCTAGGCCCATCAATGGGCCTCATGTCGATTTATTACCATCCATACCACAACCCACTCAAGCAAGCCCCATGCATCTTGCGTGGCTTGGGTCCACTTAAGCTTATAGCGTGGCGCGTTGCTTATTTGCTTGGCATGGCATGTGTGCAAGCGCATATGACGAATTTTCACGTGCCCAAATTGGGTTTCTTCTCGGTAAGGTATTGCATTGGGCTGAGAATTTATTTGGGCCGAACCGTGACTTTTTTGGGCCTCAACAGTCATCAACAAGACTATTAGGGAGTTACAATAATTAATCCTACTTATGATAGGAAATGGCTAGTTGTCAGTTACGTTGTTATTAGGCCATAACTACATATTTATGTTTATGATAATGACTTGCTGTAACTGTAGATTGTTCTCTACAGACTTCTATATATATATATATATAATGATCATATGAATGTATAAAGGAAAATCAGTTTCTACATGGTATCAAAGCTAATGGCTAACACCGATTAGCGATCCTCCAGTTGCCAACATTGAGAGTTGTGAGCACTCCTCGCCCATTAGGGTGTTTGTTTTTGTATAGTCTTTTTTCCTCTCTTCTAAAAGATTAATATGTTTTTTTTTCCTCTCCTCCACAGCCTAGCGCCTCTTCCACTCCTTAGATACCTAGTCCCACTCCTCATCCATGTCCGTCTCTTGACATGATGGCCATATCTCTGTTTTCCCTCAGAGACCACACCTCTTTATCGTTGGTTTCTCTCTTTCTCTTGAAATCTCTCTCCACTTCTTTGTCTTCGTCACATCGTCTCTCTAGCCAAGCCATCTCTTTTCCCTCCGCGAGCCTCATCAACACTTGCCGAGCCTTATCCTAGTCTGCAATCGTGCTCTCTCTCTCTCTCTCTCTCTTTCTCTCTCTCTCTCTCATGTTTTTTTTTATGGTTTCTCTATCATGGTTTCTATATTTTCCTTTTGTTTGTTGATGTTGCCAACCGTCGTTCATCTAGCCGTCTTTCTTTCCTCCATGAGCCTTCTCTATCGTGCTACACTGCTGTTATTCCCTTTGCACAACCCCTATTTCTTCCTCTGTGTTACCAACTTGGTATTGGACACTCAAGCCCTATCACTGTGTTGCCTCCTTGGTATCGACTGTTAGATTTTTTGTATATGTTCATGATCTTTCACATAATCCAAAATACATAAAATGCATACCTGGCGTCATCTTCCTTGAATACACAATCTCTGAATTCATCCAATCACAGCAGCAGCAGCATGAGCAAAAGACACGAACGAATTTAGACTTCTGCTCTCTCTCAAAAACTGTTTCAGCTCTCTCTTTATGATGAGATTATGGTTAGAGAACATGTATGACGAGAGCAAGGTCTTAAGCTTATACAGGGCTAGGTCAAGTCGTCTCTACTCATCACCAAGGAAATAAATAGGACCCCTTTAATTGGCTTCAAGACTTTCCTTATTTCACAAAGTCTTGGGCCACAAGGTATAACCTAATTTAAACTCCTATCAAACCTTATATAACTTAGTATCTAGTGCACCGATCTAAATTGGAATATAACATCGGCCTCTCACGCTCTATCTTGGCTCAATCGGTGTTCTCCTCCCTTCTTAAGCCCAATCCCTTTCTTTAATTTTACTGCTAGTCTATGTCTTCTTTGCTATTCTCTTGCGTTGCCTTTCTTCTTCTCTGTTACTGGGGTGTTGTCTTCTTTTCTTTATAATTCTCTTATGTTACTAGGGGTATTCTCTTCTCTTCTTTTCAGTTGTGTTTTCTCTCTCCTCGTCAGGGTTGTCTTTAGCATCTTGAGTTTCCTTTCCTTTAAAATGAGTTGTCTCTCGCATCTTGTGTTCTCTCTCCCTCTCTTGACTACCTTCTCCTTTTGATGGGTATTAACTTTTCTCCTCTCTTTTTTTCCTCTCCTTTTTCCATCTTATTTTGACAGGATTTTCTCTCTAGGTGTTTTGCCCACACTCTCTTTTCCTTTTGCTGTCTCACTTGGTTTCCCCCTTTATTTTTATTTTTAGGGGTCAATAATCCCTCTTTATTTTATTCTCTATGGGCCTCTATGCTCTTGTGATGATCTTTTCTTTATTACTTCTCTGTTCCCATGTGGTTTTCTTCCCCATGCCTTATTCTATTGTTTCTATGATGCTTTGAAATTCAAACTTCCCCATGCTCTCTTTTTCTTTTCTCTGTGTCCCAAGTTGGTTTCACCTCTTATCCTCTATTGATGTGCCGCACCCTCTCTTAACTCCATTATTCCCTTCAAATATTCACTATGCTCTCTCTGCATGCATCCCTTCATGCTGACCATGTGATGAATTTTCTTTTGTTTCCACTTCCTCTCTTCCTATGGGTGTAACTTTTTTTTATTTTGGGCAACTTTTATTTTTCTACATGACTACTTCTTTTCCCGCTTACTGTTGTTATTATTTGAGAGGTTTTTAAAATTTAACATTTTGATTTTGTTTTAATATTTTGGCTATTTTCTTTTATTTATTATGGGAGTTACAATTGTTTAAATTTTCAGTTTTTATTTTCTATTCATTGCCTTAATTTTCTGGTTTAATGTGTCTGGAGGTTACGAGTGTTGGATGTCTATAAAAGGCCACTCCCCCTTCACATATGAACACACCACAATCAGATTTCTCTATTTTCATATTTTCATATATTCCCTACTTTCCAAATTATTATTTTGGGCAACGGTTCTGTGGCTTGGAGATTTCTATCCGAATGTGAATGTGCTCATAGCGGACCTTGAGCTTGCATATTGGGGTCGTACCTTGGAATCTTGTAGACTGTCATTACCTGCACGTGACCTAAACGTAGGGAGGCTACAAAAGCTTTAGGATAGTGTCTTTGACGTGCTTTCACTATACTAGGCTTGCTTTCTTACTTTTGACTTATTTTATTTATTTATTTGTTTCTTTATTTTTACTTTACTGTTAAAGCTTTATTTTATATATTATTTATATCTCAATGTTTGAATAATAGTTTTACAGAAAGGGAAAATACAATTTTTAATTACAAGAGTTTTTTGAAAAAGAAAAACACAATTTTTAATAACAATCTAAAGCCTTTGTAGGTTAAAAGTTTTTCTTACCATATTTGTTGTTGGTACAAGTTCAATTTAGTTTCTTTCTTTAATTTAAAAATTATAAATAAATAAATAAAAACTTTCAATAATATTAGACAGCTATATGTTTTAAAATTCTTTATACAAAAAATTATATATATAGAAAGGAATAAAAACACTGCACTGGAATTTATAAAATTAAAAAACAAAAGAAAAGAAAAAGAAAAAGGAAAGTTTGTCTAAATTGATTCAGTCTTTATTAGCACATAAGTATTGCCTACGTTTTTTTTAATTTTTAATTTTTTTTTGTCAAAACCGCTAGAAGAATTTATTAATAACGAATAGCAAGGTTTACATCGGAGGCAAGAATATTAAAAAGCCAGTCAGTTCCAACATGATCCCAAACATGATTACCCCCTTGTTTAGAAACGAAACCATCAACAGTATGGGCAGCTCAGTTACAGGACTTAGGAGCAAACACAAAGGAGACCCGAGATAGAGTAGCCACTAACTGCTGGATATCGAAGACAATTCCCTCTAGATCGGAATCTACCGTAGCCTGTCCATTGAGCATTGAGATTCCTCTCTGGGTATTCGATTCCACCATTATGTGTGTGAGCTGGAAGTGGGCACATGCACTGAGAGCGTGGCGAATAGCGAGAAGTTCCATCATTAGAGCGGAGGAGCCACGAAGGTCACCCTCGCCACCAGCACATAATAGTAGACCATGGCTATCCCTAATAACCCAGCCGACTCCTCCCCGCAATAGTTGAGCAGACCATGCGACGTCGCAGTTCACCTTGAGAAGACCCGGCTGAGGTTTACACCAGCTTTGGGCTATGGAGCTGCTGCTGGCTTGAAGAGGTTGGGGCTGAATCTCCTGCTTAGCAGCAAGGTACTCAGAGACTTGGATGAGCAAGAGGTGAGTAGCCTCAATGGGATCAGCTTTCGCACCTTCAAAGACAGCCAAGTTCCTGGTTTTCCAGATTCGCCACAGCCCAAAAACAAACCATTGGATGGCCTCCGCTGCATGCTCAAATGAGCTGAGCGTCATCACCATATATCGCCAAGTAGAAATAAAATTGTCACCTGTTAACCGGATCACATCCATTTGGAGAGGGCTTGCAAACTAGAATGCACGTGCAAAGTCACATTGGAAAAAAAATATGAGCTTGAGTTTCGTCCTGTAGACCATATAGGCCACACTCTCTGGTGCAAGATACCTGTCACTTATGCAAATTATGCCTCACCGCGAGAATGTTGGAGCAACCACGCCAAATGAAAGCTTTGAGTTTGGGCGGAGCATCGACGTGCCAAACGGACTTCCAAACTGTACTTTGAGCGCAGCTACCGCTGGCCTCTCCAGCTCCTTTATGCCCCAGCTCACCATTCCTCTACAGGTGGAGGGCAAGCTCATAGCCAGACCGAACGACATACCGTCCATGCGTACTGAAATGCCAAATTAGCTTGTCTGGACAACCCCACCTGCTTATTGGTATGCTTAAGATGCGGCTGGCTTCTTCTGGAGCAAAGCATCTATTAATCACATCTGCTCTCCAAGTGTGCAAAATGGGGTCAATGAGTTCACTGACCATCAAGGGTAAGTCAGGGTGTCATGAGAGAGTTCAGAAAGTGTAAGGGGTAGGAAGCCAAGGATCATTGCGCACCTGGACTTTAGAGCCATCACTGATACGCCAATGCAAACCAGACTCAAGTAGTCTTCACCCTTGGAGAATGCCTTTCCATCCCCAGGAGGCAGATTTTCAGGTGGTGGCAGTGAGGAAAGTCTCGCCGACAAAGTACTTATCATGTAACAAGCAAGCAAGCAAGGAGCTTGGATTATGTAGGATCTGCCAACCAATCTTGGCAAGTAAGGCGAGATTAAAGCACTGGATATCACGGAAGCCCAAGCCACCCGCCTTTTTTAGTTGAGATAATTTGCTTGCCACAAATTTTGCTTACCAACATTAAAGTCCAACATTAAACAAATTCATTTTTAAGAATATTACACTACTGCTAAGTTGGTCTGTTTTGGAAGAGACTAAAACATTTATTTACAACCAACCATTTAATTACAAAATTCACCAACCATTTAATTACAAATTCATTTAAGGCTAGTTTATTTGGTGTACGTTTTCTACACAATTTTAATAATAATTTTGACAACAATCTAAACGTTTGTCTACACAACTTTTATTAACAAATTTGAATTTTTTGTAACTATCTTGGTCTGAACGTTTGGCATTTAAAACAAAATTCAAAATCTTATTAAAGTCAATATCCAAAGCTAATTAAGTAACCAAAGTTAATAACAGTTCGTATATATATATTTTTAATAATAATAATAATAATAATAATAATAACAATAAAGTTAGATATCTTGTTATAAACTTGGCACGTTAATTTTTTTAAGGTTATTTGTTTACAATTATTATTAAATTTCAACTTGTATTACATTTATATACCAGATTTTGTTGCTTCATTATTGTTTATTGGAATTCAGATGGATAGTGTAGAGACCAATAGTGTTAAACCTGGAAAATTTAATGGGACAAATTTTAAGAGGTGGCAAAGACAACTTAAATATTGGTTAATTGTTTTAGGGTTAGTTTCTGCCTTAGAAGATCAAACCACACCTAATAAAACTATTGAAACCACTTCTAAAACTAAAGAGAAGATGACAAAAGAAGAATTAGAATATCATTGCCATAACAAAAACTTTGTGAGATGAATTAGAAGCTGAATATGGGATAGAAGATGTGAGAATAAATCGGTTTACAATCTCAAACTTTAATAACTATATGATGGTTGAGAATAAAACTGTAAGTGAATAAATTCATGAGTAACAAGATTTGTTTAAGGAAAATAGAACTTAAGGGTACAAAGTTTAGTGAAGAGTTTAAAGTTTCTTGTCTTATTGATAAATTACCCCCAAGTTGGTCAAATTTTGCAAAAACCCTTAAGCACAAACATTCAGATTTAACTCTACCCGAAGTATTAAACTCCCTTAGGATTGAAGAGAAACATAGATTAAGTAACAAGCCTAAGGAAGACAAGACAAACGTGAACCTAGTGGAAAGTTCAAACAATAGGAATCGTTTCCAATCTAGAAGGAAATTTTTCAAGAGGACAAACAGAAATAGCAAACCCAACTATAATCAATTCAACCGAAACCAAATCGTCAGCACAATAGCAATATGGATCAACTATGCTTCATTTGTGGGAGAACAAATCATTGGGCCAAATACTATCATTACAAGAAGACCGAGCCCTACAAGCCAAAGCCTAAGTGGAACAAAGGACAAATGGGTCCTAAAGCGCTAGTGAATGTGTTGGTGGATCAAGATGATCAAGATGAACCCAATCTAAGGTATAGTTTTAAGTCTCTAGTTAATGTCGCATATTTAAGTAATAGTGATTGGTGGTTAGATACTGGGGCAAATGTACATGTGTGTTTTGACAAACGATTTTTCAAAAATTACCATAACTCAATTGGAGGAAGTGTAACCCTAGGAAATGACACCGTTGCACAAGTACGTGGAATAGGAGAAGTGGAATTGAAGATGACATCTTGGAAGGCTCTAACTCTCAAGGATGTGCGACATGTTCCTGACGTGAGGAGAAACTTTATCAGTGGATCATACAAAATTGTAATGGAGTCGAATAGGATTGTTATTACTAGAAACAATGTCTTTATTGGAAAAGGATATGTTTGTGATGGATTGTTCAAAATTAAAGTAGTTTTGAAGATAATAAAATTTCCTCTCAAGTTTTCAATGTTAAATCTTGTAATGTATGACATGGAAGGTTAGGACATGTAAGTTTGAGCAAAATCGAAAAGTTAATGGATCTTGAGCTAATCCCCAAGTCTAACGTAGACCTTAAGCACAAATGTGAAGTGTGTGTTCAAGCCAAACAAACAAGTAATTCTTTCAAACCTGTAGAGAGAAACACCCAAATCTTAGAGCTCATACATAGTGACGTGTGTGATTCAAATAGGTCTCCCACTATAGGTGGAAACAAGTACTTTGTGACATTTATTGATGACTTCTCTAGGTATTGCCATATTTATCTTATTAAGACAAAAGATGAGGTGTTTGATAAACTCAAGGTTTATAAAAGTGAGGTAGAAAATCAATTGGAGAAAAAGATTAAGAGATTTAGATCTGACAGAGTTGGAGAGTTGTAGGGGCTTTTTCCTTCCGGCAGCAAGTGGGCTGGGCTGATGAAGTTGTCCCCTTTGTTTGAGTTCGAAATTAAGCCCCAAAATGCTTCAAAAGGGCAGCAAAGCCTTAGGAAGTATTTTGGTTATCTTTTCCAACAAAACAACAGCAATTTTACAGATAATTCCTTCACGTTCACAGATAAACTTTTAGGCTTGGCATGATGGGCATGTGGCATGAGAGCAAAGTTATCATGAGTTTAGCACTTTGGGAAAGAGAGAGAGAGAGAGAGAGAGTTTGTCGGTTCCTATGGAGGACAGAGGCTCTAATGGAAGGAGAAATGGGTTCTAAGGAGGTTTGATGGGGGGAGAGAAGGATGGTGAAGAGTTTTGGGTGACTCTCGCAGTTTCCGGCATCTTGACAGTAACTCTATCAAAACTTGTAGGAATCTGCCAAAGCAGGGGAGATGGGGAAAATGGGCAGGTAAAGCACGAAAATTGTTGGGTTTGGGAGAGAGGAAGCTTGCTCTCTGAAGGTTGTTGGGTTGTCCTTGTGTTGGGTAGAAGAGGCCCCATTTATAGTTGTTGGGGTTTGCTCTTCTTCAAGAAACCCTAATGGTTTCTTCCTAACTTAGCTAGGCTTTCTTCTTCCTTTCTTCTCTTCCTTCTTGACTTACCTCATGGTGGCAAAGTTAGTTCTGCCCAATCCCACAAAATCAGAGATTTTGGGTGCTCCAAGTTTCTTCCAGCGGCGGCCTCAGAAGGGAGCTCCCCCTTTTCACCCACCTTCCTTCTCCTCTTTCTTCCTCTTTCCATGGCCAAGCCTGATGAAGGAAAGAAAGTGGCTGTACCCGTTGGTTTAAGGGGTGGCATCCTTCTTGCGTGCTAAAATCCCTTGGTTTCTTGAATTCCTATACTTGGAACTAGTTCCCAACAGCCACCCATGTGCAGATTTCCAACGTTGGTTTTGTTTTCAAACTGAGGGCTTATGCTGGTTTTTATCCTAATTGTGTTGGCTTTCAAGGCAACCACATGATCTATCTAATGGATGAGATGGCTTTGTCAAATATTGGGCTTTTGGTTTAATTGGATCAATGGGCTATTTTGGCTAGTTTATTCTAATTGGGTCAATGGGCTATTTCGGTTAGCTCATTCTAATTGGCTCAATAGGCTTTTTGGCTGAAGCTATGGTCCATTTCCTCTCTTGTGCTTACCCATATTTGGGCCTAAGAAAATGGGCTTGAGTCCCGACGCCCCAAGCGACCCGAGACTTCCATTTCTCGACCCATCGATGGGCCCCATGATGACTCGTTACCATCCATACCACGACCAACTCAAGCAAGCCCCGGGCATTTGAGTGGCTTGGGCCCACTTTGCAGTGCAATTGGATGTGAAATAATGATTTCGCACTAGGCATGGCATGTTGCTTGGCATGCTTTTAATTATGACGCTTGATAAGATGCTTAGCATGGATTTACAGAGCTAAATGTATTTTGATAATTTTAGTCTCAGTTTCTAGCATGATGGATTTTTTATTTAGTATGGCATGCGAAGTATAACTCGTGCGTGGCAGACTTCTATGCGCTTCAAATTGAGTCTTTTTCGAATAATATATCGTCTTCGGCCGAAAATTTATTCGGGCCTGACCATGGATTTTTTTGGGCCTCAACATTAGCCCCCTTGATTATTGGGGCCATGAGCAAAATATTGAGGTGGGCCAAATAATCAAATCCAGCCCAAGAAAAAAAATCAAACCCTGCTGTCGACGTGACCTTCTCATTTCCAGCGTGTGTGCCGTCATGATTATCTTCTAGCAGCCTTGCATATTCCCCAGGTACGCTTCCATCAAATCAGCCTTATTTTAATAATAATTTTTTCTTCTTTCTTTTCTTTTCTTCTTTTTTGTTTCTGATCTCTCTTGCTCGCGTGCGCCAGACCAAAACCCTTCACTTCCTCTTCTTCAACCCTGCATCACGCCCAGACCTAGGGGACTCTTGGTACCGGAGATTATTGAGAGGCACCATCCACAACTGCTGGTCAGTTAAGCATAGGAAACCGCTCACGACCACTGAGAAAAGCCACCATTTTCCTTTAAAAAGAAACCCCCAAATCCTTTGGGCTTCTCCCTTAATTCGTCAGAGATTGAACTTTGGCCGACTCGTGAAGCGATTTTTGGAGGAGAAATCGCAAGGCCGTTCCTTCTTCTTCTGCTTTCGGCAAGCTGCTGGAAAGAATCGCCATCGAGGGCAGTGGTAAGCTTTATTCCTACCTCCATTCTCCTGTCTATTCATCTCGTTACTACACACACCTTCGCAGGCATATGTGCCCCCAGGAGCACATATGCATTTGTCTTCTGAGAATTTCTCACGAACAGAGTGCTTTTCTTCAGTCCCCTTTTTACCGCGTATTCTCTTCCGTTATTCCTTGTGCCCTAGATTTTGAATTTTGAGTATGAACCTCCGATTAGGGGTTTCAAGCATCCTTAAGGTGACGGCTTGCCTTACCTTGAACAAAAAGCCTTTAGACAAATATCAACTCAAAACGCCAGAAACGCAGCCATGAACCGTGTTGAATGATCGAACCCATGGCTTTCTCCAAATAATTCACTTCTGCAGCCCGGCTTCCCCTTTCGTACTTGCACCAAATGTTTTTTTTTTTTTTTTAAAGACAGAATTGCACGATGGTATTAATTCAATCCATTTGTCAGTATGGTCTTGGCATGAAGTGGTAGAGGTGCACATACGCTCAGCTATCGCAGAGGTGCTGGAACTTACGAGCTTTGTCCTTTCTTTTGCAGGCACCTGTGACTTATTGGGTCAACCATGGCCTCCATCAATCTTCCTCCAATCATGCTAGACCATCTCTACTCCGTGGACGACAATCTTAAAGTCGGGGGACCGCTCTTGTCACTTGAAAATGCTTGTGAGAACCCTATTGTTGGCGACGAGCCATCGCCCGAGACCGCTCCTGTGATCGATCCTACCTCCATATCCAGATGTTGTATTGAGAAGGGCTTGTTCCCAACCGCTCCCTTGTTTTTCCAGTACCTTTGCAGCATCAGCAAGAGTTCGTCAGAGTGGGTCGACCACGAGCTGTTGGATCCGGACACTTGCAACATTTTGCGAAGGGCACAGGTTCTTGATGCCATCTTCCTCTCTAAATTGTGGGATATCCATATTGAAGCAAAGATGCTGCGTCATGTAGTCCGGAGGTGGAGTACCGCTACTTATACTTTCGTATGTTCATGGGGAGAATTTACCCCCACCCTTGAGGATGTAGCGAATATTTCTCGTCTTTCAATCTGTGGCAACCGGAGTCCTTTTGACATTGCTCTCACCCCCAAAGAGATAGACAAGCTTGCGGTTTTGCGGAGAGGTGCTCCTACTTCCCCCAGCACCTCGCTTCATTTTAGTAACTGGATTCAATACTTTGGCGATGCAAACAAACAAGGACCTTGTCGGTTGGCTGCGTTTATAGCATTGTGGCTTGGGAGATTCGTGCTTTGTGACTTTTCTCCAGACTGTTTGCACGAGCGTGTGTTTCCCTTAGCCTTGGCCATAGCTCGAGGTGACGCGATCCCCTTAGCCCCCATGTTCTTGGGGCATCTGTACCGGCTGCTTGATCGGACCCAAATTTTAGAGAAAAACGCATCCGGAACCATGGGCGTGGAGACTTTCTTGAATTCTGGTTTCCTGCAGGTGTTTTTATGGGAACATTTCAAAGGGCTGGATGTATATTCACTCCCTCACCCGTATGCCATGGAGCGGGCTGATTGGGGCAAGGGTTCATACATGCCAGATAACCTTCCCCTAGTCTGCAGATGGTTCAAACGGATCCAACGGAAAGGTCAGGACTTCTTAAAAATATTGGACAACATTGAGAACTTCGTCTTCCGTCCTTACGGCACCTCAGCGGAGACCTTCACCTTTGTGTCCTTTTATGTTGATGCTGGTGATGCTGTCGAGGTTCCAGCAGCTGTGTCCCATGGCGGCCAGTTCAGAAGGTATGCTTTGTTGAATGTTGCTCCTGTCCCACTGCCTACTCTCGGAGACAGCCGTTCGGAGATTTCCGTGACTTATTCACCACACCGAGTTAAGCGACAGTTTGGGCTCGATCAAGTAGTACCAAGCACTCCCAACCATGACGACCCCTTCGTGCTCCATAGGATCTTCTAGAGCAATGCCCATATACCGAACAGCTGCAGGCCCCTTGTTTTGGCTAATAAGGGGAGGACTGGTGGCTTTTCACGAAAATACCAAGCCTACTGGAACCGCTGTCTCGACTCTCTCCGTGAGTTCCAATCTCTCCCTGGGGACAGACTGCCTCCCACAACAGCCCGCCTCGCAGGTTTAGTGTCGGAAGAGAAAGCCATCCCTCTTAGCCAAAAGCGCAACCTGCCTTTTATTTCCAAGTCTGGTGACATTGTCGGAGAATTTTTTAAAACGGGACCGAAGCCAGGAGCGCAAAAGCCTCGCAGTTCCGGAAAGAGTACAACACCGGTGTCGGGCAATCAGGGACGAGGGGCGAATCCAAGTGCAAAGAAAGAGCGGACTGCCGATAAGCCTAAAAAATTCATCCCAAAGGTGGCACCAAGTGGCCCTCCCCGGACTAGAGAGGCAACCTCCCTGGGACGTCCACAACCTTCGAAGCCTGCTGTATCCGAGAGCCAGAGTCATGCTGGCAAGGTGCTGGAAACTTCCCCCCTTCGCAGTGAGTATCCTCCTACTTCGAGTGTCCTTTTATGCCTCCTCCTTTCTCGTTCTGCTTTCCATGCGTGTATCATATACATACATATACATTTCTCTTTTTTTTGTCTTGTTTGTTTTTTGTTTTTTGTTGTGTTTTTTTTTGTTTATATTTCTTATTATATATATACATGTATACATATTTTTTTTTTTTAGGGAGGATGGGTGCAGCCCCAAAGAGGAAGAGGGGCGACACACCGGAGCTCATACAAGTGCTGGTGGGGCTTCCAGGGCTAGCCCTGTGGTGATGATTGATGATGACAGCGACGGTGGTGATACCACTGAAACCGAGGTTAGCATCCTGGGGCAAGAGAACAGTGGCGACACGCGTGGGGACTTTAATGAGAACGACACTTATGACCGTGACGAGGTTGCGTTTGCCTATTCCGGTGATTATCCTGAAGGGCAAAGTGACCCGGACACTTTCCACGAGTCTGCTGGCGGCAGTATGCATCGCGTCAGTGTCGAGCCGGTACTTGGCATATCTCGGATTCTGTTTTGCGTTCATTCTTTTTGCGCTTCAAGCCTTTATTCACTACTCATCTTTGTCCTGCAGGTTAGCGACACTGCTGAGGGTTCGCACCTTGCAGCAGCTACTATCGACCCTACACGAAATATCCTCGAGGTACCTGCTTCACCACGAGTCCTCCTCTCTCTCTCTCTCTCTTCTTTTTTTTCTTTTAGTTGGGCGATTGCTCTTTTCTTGCCCCTTTGTTAACACCTGCAGCCTGCTTACTATCTTGTATTGATCCCTGCATACGTTTATTCCCCCTCTTTTTTTTTTTTTTTTTTTTGCAGATTGGGCATGTTGCTCAGAGCATGGAAATTGTGCTTGTGGTGCCTTCTTCTTCCGATCCATTTGGCGCCCTAGTCGAGGCAGCCCTTGGCGAGGCACCTCCAACCCTGACATTGATGAATCCTCCAGATAAGGCACCTGTGTTTCAAGTAGCGAGTCCCTTGCTGCCTGTTGTCCATCATTTCCTTCGAAGGGGCCTCGAACCTGTCATCCCATCAGCATTTCCAGCAGCTCTCCGAAGTGGAACTTTTGTCTTCAACGGGGCGCAGCCTACCCGATCCCATATTCAACCATTTCTCCGGACGTCAAAGCCCATTTCCCCAGCGTCCCTTCCAGTGGTCCCATCTGGTGTCGTAGCTATTAGAGAGAACTCCGAGATTGATAGTATCGCCACCCGAGACGCTTCCGCGGGATATCCATCCAGCATGTCTTGGGGGGAGTGGGAGAGTTCCTTCACGGCATTTATGTCCTTCTTTGACAACGGTGTTCAGGTCCTTAGGTCTGCAGATGAGCTTCTGCCAATTTGTCATCGATTCAATGGTTATGCAATGTTCCGGGGGACCCTTGTTTATCCTGAGACTGTTGCGACCTTGGAGAAGTTTTTGGATAAGTACGGAGATCCTATGGATATGGCTGGCGTCACGTCCTCCTTTTCACGGTGCGCCGCCTTCCGGACCCTTGGTCTGGTGCTCCATGGGATGAGTACTACGCGATTGCTGGATATTACAGACCATCGACTTCTTTGCTGGCGGGATGCGATCTGCGAAGCCATGACCCTAGGCTTCCGGGTAGAGTTTCTCCTGAACTTGGTGAAAGATCTAGCGTATGCTGTATTCGGGGAGCGAGCTACTCGCAGCATGGAGTCATTTTCTAGTTCTGAAGACATAAGGGCAGCAGCAGAGGCCCTGAATCTTAAGCAGCGTGAATTAGAAAATCAACGTAGGGAACTGCGTGCCCTCCTTTTTGCCCAAGGTGTTTCCCCTTATGGTGCTGGCTGCGTGGTGGAAGCTGTGACAAGGTCTTCCCACGAGACTTCCATCACTCCTTTCTAACTATGCTTAATGGTCCCGAGGTTCGTGACTTCCCGCCCCCTTCTTTTGTTTCACTCTTGTTCAATACCAACCTGTTTTCTTCTGACTTTCCCTTCCCTCTTTTTTTTTTGTAGGGCGCCTCCTGCTTGGTGTAGGGCTGACTGACTTGGCATGTTTCGGGACTTCTTTCAAGATTAAAGAACACATTCCTTCCTAGCCTGTATAGCTTAGTCTGACTTAGGCTGTATTTTCCTTTTGGAACACCTTAAAAGAATTGTATTACGGTAGCTTGATGTTGTAGTGTCGCTGTGTCCTAGCTGCTGGAACCTGCGTTCCCTTTTTTTTTGTCAAAGACATACTGTAACTTTTGTTTTGTGTATATGTATATGCTGCTTGGTTGGTGGAGCTATTTTGCTTGAGATCTCCTTACAGCTTGGTTATCATCTGCAAACAAGGCGGGCATTGCCAAGATTTTAATAGGACCCCCGTTCAAAAACTCTCCTTTTTTTTTTCGATACCTCCTTCTTCTCCCTTCCCCTTTCTTTTCTTCTGCAGGTTATCCTCTTCAACTTAGGGCCACTTGGCTTGGTGTGTAGTCCCCGTCTTTCTTATGACCATAGGATATATCAACCTTCAGCATGTATAACTTTATTTTTTGTTATGGCCGCGTATCTCTTCGGATAATACAATGATTGTGTCATTAAGGCTTTGCAATGTAACTCTGAACCGCTGGGACTTGTATTGATTTCTCGATGCTTGAGGGATATTGTAACCTCATATATATCTATTACTCATTTGGAAAGCTCGTTCTTGTAAATTTCTAGAGATTTTTTTTTTGACAGGTTGGATATCTAAAGAAAACAAGGCATATGCTGCCAAAATTTTTTGTGGGGGTAGAGCTTCTAAATTCTTTCTTTGCGTGGCTTGCGTAACTATTAAACCTGAAAAACGCCTTCCTGTCATGCCTTGAAAGGGCTAGGCTAGTGTGCATGGTTTTCTTCCCAAAATTCCAGATGTTTTGCACTGCTTATTGAGAGGGTACAATGGTTCCATTGTTCCAGCATCTCAAGAATTGCATGCCCTTTTGTAACAGCTTGGCTCATGTCATTTTGCTTAGGCGTGATGCTTGTTGATGATTCGGGACCCCATCCGAGTGGCTTTGCTTGGCATGTTTTATTGCTAAGTGGCGTGCATATATATATATATATTCTTTTTCTTTCATTATTTTATATACGTAGACACATATATATAATATTTGGTGCAAGGTAAATTTGGTGATACATAAAGGAAGTGTAATATTTTAGAGACAGATTTTCTTTTTCAAAATACTCCTCCATTTTCATTGCAAAGTTCATGCTACCATAGTGGTGCATCATACAAGAGTTTTTCAAAACACCAAGTAAGGACATAGAAGGAGTCCATACTTAAAACAAAGGGAAATACAATAATAAAAAGTGCTGGGCATGAAATGAACTTAGCAGTAGTAGGGCTTGAGCCACTTCCCATTGATGGGATCCGTTAGCATGTCTTCTTTGACAGAGACCAAGCGATAATAGCCGCTGCTGTAAACTTCTTTGACTGCAAATGGTCCTTCCCATTGCGGGGCAAACTTGGAAGTTCCCGAGACTTGTCTTCTCACATGCTCAACAACTTTTAGCACGAGGTCTCCTTGTTTGAAGGCTTGTGGCTTGACTGTCCTATTATAAGCTTGGGCAACGGTTTTGTGGTAAAGTGCTGTTCTTCTTTCGGCTTCCTCTCTTTTCTCATCCAAAGCCTCGATGTCTAACAAGCGCCACTCCGAGCATGTCTTTGCATCCCATTCGAGGTCATTGACAGCCGATACTCTAGCAGTGGGTATAGTGATTTCAACGGGTGATATGGCATCGGAATCGTAAACAAGCGAATAGGGTGAGAAACCCGTGGCACTCCTTGGAGAGGTGCGGTAAGCCCATAAAGCATCCGGCAGGTGGACACTCCAGCCTCCTTCATACTCATACACCATTTTGCTTGGGATTCTCAACAAAGTTTAATATGTGGCTTCCGCTTGACCATTTCCTTGTGGGTAGTATGGCGTGGAACGACGATGCTTGATACCATATCCGCTAAGCGTCAAGCTCACTTGCTTGTTAACGAATGGGGTACCATTGTCAGTGACGATCTTGTACGGGATTCCGAATCTACAGACGATGCATTCACAGATGAAATTTGCAACGGCAGCTCCTGTGGCTTTTCGGAGAGGAATTGCTTCAACCCACTTTGTGAAATACTCAGTGGCTGTGAGGATCCATATGTAACCATCAGAAGGTGGGTGGATAGTTCCGATCAAGTCAAGCCCCCAAGTGTGAAAATGCCAAGGAGTACGCATGTCTTGCAATAACGTGGGAGGCTTGTGACTCAAATTGGCATGAACTTGACACGTATGACACCTCTTCACGAAATTATATGCATCATTCTTCATGGTGGGCCAATAATACCCAACATTCAGCAGCTGTCGATGGTGTCTCTTCATCCCTTGGTGTTCACCACACTCTCCAGCATGAATTTCCTACATCACTTGCTGCGCCTCAGATTCTCCTAAGCATTTCAAAGGTTCACCATTAAACCCTTTGCGATAGAGAGTGGATCCATCTATGAAGTATCTCTTCAGTGTCTTTTTGAGCTTGTGGGCATGCTTAATGTTGCTTGGTAGAATTCCTTCGATAAAGAATGCCAAGTATGGTGCCCTCCAATCTTCTGCAAATGAAATGGTGAATGATTCCTCAGTGGAGGGTATTGTTGCACATTTGGGACAATTGGTTTGAACTTCAGCTGCTTGTTTCTTCATTTCTGGCCAATAATAACCTTTGCGTTGCAGGCGTCGATATAGGCTGATTATTGGCTCCAAATTGCAAGTGGCTTCATGTACCTCTCGGAGTCTTCTTTGTGCTTCTGCCAGTCCTCTGCAGCGGGTCAGAATACCCCCCGGCAGGCGTCTATAAAGTTCGCTGAAGATAACCACATAGTCCTTCAAGTCCTTGATGTTGCTTCCTTCGATCAGACTTTCTTTCACGGCTTTTCTCCAATCCTTTTCCTCCAGTAGCTCTTCTTGGGCCATTGCTTCGATTGCTGGAACATCTCTTTTTATCACAGTGATGTTGGGCTGCTCTTGGATGAATGAGAGCTTTGACCCAATGTAGCCAAAGCATCAGCGTATCTATTAGTGACCCCCGGGATATGTTCCAACAGCACTTGTTTGAAAGAACCGACAAGCTTTTCAGCAGCTGTGCGATATGGTGCTAATGTTGACTCCTTCACGGCGAAGCTTCCTTGTAACTGACTTAACACCAAATTTGAGTCGCCAATGATTTTAATCTTCTCTATGCCCATTTCCTTTGTTGTAGATAACCCCATAATGAATGCCTCATACTCCGCCACATTATTCGTACATGGGAAATTTAGTTTGAATGAGAGGGCTGTGGCTTGCCCTTCGAGGTTGATGAGTACCACACCTGCTCCTCCACCATTTGATGTAGATGAACCATCAAAGTAGAGGGTCCATGGTTCTTCCTTTGTAACAACAGCCACCGTTTCCGGCAGCTCTCCCAAAACCTCTTCCGAAAGAATCGGTCCTTCTTCTTCAAGAAATAGAGCCAGCATGTCAATCACGGCTTGTCCTTTGATGGCCCTAGGAGTTGTGCATGTGATATCAAATTCGGACAGCTGCAATAGCCACGTGCAAGACGTCCGGAGAGCACCGGTCTTGTGAGCAAGTACCTTACGGGGTCAGACTTTACTATGAGTTGTAGCTTATGAGCAAGGAAGTAGTGGCGCAAGCGCTGTGCAGCATAGACAAGGGCGAGGCATAAAAGCTCGGTTCTTGGATATCTGTCTGCCGCGCAAATCTCACGGCCTGGGGTTCCGGGCCGAGGGGATCTGCGTTAACACGCGGTTTCCTGCTTTTGGACGGGGTGCGTTTGTGCGCGGGCGTGCTAGCACGGTCTACCGTGCGTTGAGATGTTTGAGGTGTTTGATAGTGTTTAGATGGTGCGCCTGTCTGAACTCGTCTTCTAATCAAACGATTGTAGCCGAGAGAGGAACTAGTCTCGGCTGTAAGGTTCACGGCCTGAACTACAAGGCCGTTGAGTGGTGGTGTTTGGTGGGTTTTGGGGCGGTGCTCCGGCGCGCCACTCGATGAGCGGCGGTCGTATGATATATGGGGTGAGTGAGCGAACAACAAGGGTGGTGCTCCGGCGCCTTGAAAATCAAGGGTCGTTTGATATATTGATGAATGGATTTTCCTTACAAACTAACACTACTCCTAGAAAAGCAAGTAAAGATATTGAAAGTGCATTACAGGAAAATATAAGTTGCTCCGTGGGAGGCTTTTGTTTGGTGTTTGAACCATTTGAAAGTGGTCTTGAGTCTTGTATTTATAGGTAGAGCTCCTGGAGGGATAATCGAGGCTGAAAATCTGCATGGTGGAGCCTGATTATACCAAGTGGGTAGTCCAATCGACATTTGGGATCGTGAAGTATGGTGGTGTGACTCCATGAATCCCGGTGAATCTCGGCCGCCGCCCTGATCGTGGGTTCTGCGCTTCTGGCCGTGGAGACGCATTTATTGCTCTGATAGCCAATTACCTAATCTCTCAAGCTGCAAAGAGCTTTGTGAGAATGTTGGCGTCTAATCATTCTGATCTCTGTCACCAAATCCTGACTCCAATCACTTCCCACCTTCCCTCGCGCATTGAATGCTCATTCTTGGCCAGTGGGTTTGCTGCAATAAACAGAGACCTTGCTTCATTAAATGGAGCGTGGGACCCTGCTGTCACGTGACGATCTGACTTTAATGCCTTTGGCCGTGACCTCGCTCGATCTCGGCCTCGGCCTATAACCTTGGCCGAGATAACCATGCCTTGGTGATTTTCCTCATGGTTCTCTGGAAAGCCAAACACCTTGACAAAATGCTGCGTTTCAGCTTGAGGCCGAGAAGAGTTATTCCCTCGGCCAATTCACGGCCGTGGTTTATTAGGCACAAACAATATCTTGTTTCAGCTCCCCTTAATTGCCTACTTACGTAGTAAATAGGGCCTTCTTCTCCACCATGGTCGTCCTGAGCGAGCAAGGCCCCAACCGCTGTATTTGTTGCAGCTAGATAAAGCTTGAGAGGGAGTCCCGGAATGGGTGCTCTCATGGTGGGCAGCTTAGTAATTATTTGTTATACCTGCCGGTAGGCTCTTTGGCATTCCTCGCTCCATTCGTACGGCCTGCCCTTCTTGAGTAAGGGAGCAAAAACACTCATAGTCGCAGCAAGGCCTGGGATGAAGTGCCGAATATAGGATAATCTTCCCATGAAACTTTTCAATTCCTTTGGATTTCTTGGAGGCGCGAGGGAATTTATAGCTCTTGTCTTTTCTGGATCAACATCTATACCACGCTGATGCACTTGGAACCCCAAGAATTTCCCGGATGACACCCCGAATGCGCACTTTTTGGGGTTCATCTTTAACCCATACAGCCGACACCTTTCCATCACCTTCCTTAGCACCTCTCGATGGCCTTCTCTAGTTTTTGACTTCACCACAAGATCATCCACATAGTCCTCCACCTCTTTTCCCATCATATCATGAAACACTACTGTCATAGCTCTTTGATAGGTGGCACCAGCATTTCTAAGACCGAATGGCATGACCATGTAATAAAAATTCTCATATGGTGTTCGGAAGGCCGTCTTCTCAGCATCTTTGGGTGACACTTTAATCTGATTGTAACCGCTAAACCCATCCATGAATGACAGCAAACCTTGACCCGAAGTTGAGTCAATTAGGATATCCATGTTGGGCAGCGGGAATTCATCTTTTGGGCAAGCTCGGTTGAGGTCTCGATAGTCCGTGCATATCCTAATTACTCCGGTCTTCTTTTTCACGGGAACAATATTTGCGAGCCATGTTGGGTGCTTGATTGGCTAGATGAATCCAGCAACTAACAATTTCTCAATTTCCACCTTGATTTGCTTTTCAACTTCAGGATGAAAATTTCTCCTTGGCTGCACAACAGGTTTCGTACCAAGCTCAATATTCAACGTATGACTCACCAAGTTTGGATTTAAACCGGGTATTTCTTCGTAGCTCCAAGCGAATACATCTCTGAATTCTCTCAACAAGGACACCAAGGCCTCCTTCTCTTCACTCGTTAAATGAATGCTGATGGAAATAGGCTTTGGGGCAGAGGGATCGTCACTCAAATTGATTGCTTCTAGCTGCTCAGCTACGGCTGTCGATCTATCTTGCATGTGTCTCGGTGCTGCCATTGGCTCCTGGAAAGCGCTAGATGTGGATGTTTTGTCACTTGAACCATTATGGCTGTTTGTTTGCATGGCTTCTTCTCCATACTCGGGGCTTTCCCGTAGGACACGATCGAGCCCCCAATCACGTCATAAGCGGTACACGATGCGTCCATCTGGCAGCTTCACTTTCAAGCATTGGGGATGACTGTAGGCATGGTTGTTGGCTTACGAGTGTCTCTTTCTTTCCCGCTCAACGATGGTGATGAGCTCTTCGTTGCTTAAATCGTGAATCTCAGTCCATGAGGGTAGGTAGATCCCGAAATCCTTAGATGGGCCGCTTCCAGCACCTGTGCACTCAGTGTAAAACTCTGCTTCGGAGTAGTGAGCCTCGTCTTTGTTGAACGGTGCTTGATTTCTAGGTATGCGAAGTGGCCTTAGCCCAATCCTCCCTTTCATGCACTGATGGTAAGTAGAGACCACAAGTTTATGCTTATTGAGCCATGGCCTTCCAAGCAAAGCGTGATAAGCCACATCCACATCTACTACATAAAACTTGGTGAGCGACCTGATTGACCCGACCTTCAAGTTTACCTGCACGTGCCCAACTGTGATCTCACTTTTATTCCCGAAACCGCTGATGCTTGTTTGAGATTGCACTATTTTGGACAATGGAATTCCAGCGGCCGTAAGCACAGACAGAGGCAAAATATTGACAGAAGAACCTGTGTCCACCAAAGCTCTCCTTATAAACACATCATTGATCTGTCCCTCCAAGTAAAGTGGTCTTCTATGATCTGGATATGGAACTTCCATGTCCTCATCCGTGAAGATGATAGCATTGTCATTTCCCAAGAATGACCTCTGTGGTTGAGCAGCGAAGCAACGAGGATTTGACTCCGCAGAGATATTCATGAGGGCTACAGCAGCTGCTTCTCTTGCTTGAGGCCCAAAGCCAAGTTGGTCGAAGAGTGACTTGAACTTCGGATTTCTTTGGAGGACCTGCGAGGCCGTAGGTCCCTGCTTCAGACCCAGATAACGTTCCATCACACTTGCTTCGGCCTCCGTAAGATTGTGAAACGTTACAGCAGCTGTTTCCTGGGGCGCAGACGAAGCCCCCAAGTAGCATTCTTCTAGCACGTCCATCGGGAACACATCATTAGCTGTGCCATCGTCCCATCCATCAGCAAGGGGCCATGGGGCATTATAGCTGGAAGGTTTCGAATATTTGCACCAGTAGGCTTTCTCCATATTTCCACAAGGTTCCCAAATAGCTTCGGGCGGCTTTGGGTCATCCTTCCATGGGTGGCACAACTCATCGTCGTCGAGTAAATCATCGGAGCATGTGATGACAGCAGCTATCTCCTTTCCCCTTCGTTTTGGCAAGGGGTCTTCATCAATAGTTTGCTTCCCAGAGGGAAGTTCGAGGACTCCCTCATGTATTTTGGCATGCAAAATCCTCCTCAAGCTTTGACATGCCGTGGTCGGGTGTCCCACGAATTGGTGGTAACGGCAGTACCTAGGATCATTTTTTTCCTCTCAGGTGGGCATTTTGTAAGGTCTGAGAGGCTTGATCGCACCATCAGCAATCATTGTGTCGAGGATGGCATGAAATTCTTCGTCTTTGCAAGGTAATGGCGGGTACGTCTCCCTATCCTTTCGCTTGCGTGAGTTGTAGTCACCCGATGATTTATCATCCACAGCTAATGTCTGATGCGCTTCCTTCTTCTCGTTCCTCCAGCTTCTCTGTCCAGCTGGTTTGACAGACATACTTGTCTTCCTCACTGCTTCCAGCAGCCGGGAAAATTGACTGATGCCAATATTCTCCAAATAAACCCTATAGTCTGCCACGATGTTGTTGATGCAGTTTCGACCAGCGTCTCCTCGTCCTTCTCATCATAACAATCCAAGGCCAGGTCCCGGAACCTGCGTACAAAGTCCACAGGATCCTCCCCATGTTTTTGGCGAGTGTTGTTGAGTTGAGTAGTCGTGACTCTCTCCTCATGCTGGAAATACTTTTTGCAGAACCTACTTGCCAAATCCTCCCATGAACGAACAGAGCCTGGTGCTAGTGTGGTATACCATGTATAAGCACGGTCGGTAAGGCTCTTCAAGAACTCGCGGAGCCGGAGATTATGGTTGCCAGCATGTGGTCCCAAGGCATCAAGAAAGCGGTTGACATGCTCCTTTGGGCTTCCTTTCCTCCCATCAAAGAGGACAAAGGTTGGTGTTTCATAGCCCTTAGGGTCTGGCTACTGGAGCAAGCTTGATGGATACGGTGGTTGAGGAATATACTTCCAATCCTCTTGGCTTCTACTCAGCTCTTTTTCCAGCATGGCAATGACATCTTCTTGGGTGACGAAGGATGGTCCCTTCTGCTCAGACTCCTTTCCAGCAGCAGCAGACTCCTCTTGTGGGTGTCTCTCATTTTCTTCGCTTGGCTTAGAGACCGAATTTTTTAGCTCCTTGATCGTGTCCGCCATCTCCTTCTGAGCTTCTCCCATGGCATGGATGGCAGCGATAAGGTCTGAGAGGGTGAAAGCTCCCTCACTTACACGTCCCTCTTCTCTAGAGGAGGCATTTTCCCTTGATTCCGAATCACCATGGTCTAGCCCATCTTGAGAGGTCATGTTATTGCTTCTAGTCTTCTTCTTTGGAGGCATTGGATCAAATATTTGCTTAATCCCCAGTGAAGTCGCCAATTTATGTAGGGGCTTTTTCCTTCCGGCAGCAAGTGGGCTGGGCTGATGAAGTTGTCCCCTTTGTTTGAGTTCGAAATTAAGCCCCAAAATGCTTCGAAAGGGCAGCAAAGCCTTAGGAAGTATTTTGGTTATCTTTTCCAACAAAACAACAGCAATTTTACAGATAATTCCTTCACGTTCACAGATAAACTTTTAGGCTTGGCATGATGGGCATGTGGCATGAGAGCAAAGTTATCATGAGTTTAGCACTTTGGGAAAGAGAGAGAGAGAGAGAGAGAGAGAGAGTTTGTGGGTTCCTATGGAGGACAGAGGCTCTAATGGAAGGAGAAATGGGTTCTAAGGAGGTTTGATGGAGGGAGAGAAGGATGGTGAAGAGTTTTGGGTGACTCTCGCAGTTTCCGGCAGCTTGACAGTGACTCTGTCAAAACTTGTAGGAATCTGCCAAAGCAGGGGAGATGGGGAAAATGGGCAGGTAAAGCACGAAAATTGTTGGGTTTGGGAGAGAGGAAGCTTGCTCTCTGAAGGTTGTTGGGTTGTCCTTGTGTTGGGTAGAAGAGGCCCTATTTATAGTTGTTGGGGTTTGCTCTTCTTCAAGAAACCCTAATGGTTTCTTCCTAACTTAGCTAGGCTTTCTTCTTCCTTTCTTCTCTTCCTTCTTGACTTACCTCATGGTGGCAAAGTTAGTTCTGCCCAATCCCACAAAATCAGAGATTTTGGGTGCTCCAAGTTTCTTCCAGCGGCGGCCTCAGAAGGGAGCTCCCCCTTTTCACCCACCTTCCTTCCCCTCTTTCTTCCTCTTTCCATGGCCAAGCCTGATGAAGGAAAGAAAGTGGCTGTACCCGTTGGTTTAAGGGGTGGCATCCTTCTTGCGTGCTAAAATCCCTTGGTTTCTTGAATTCCTATACTTGGAACTAGTTCCCAACAGCCACCCATGTGCAGATTTCCAACGTTGGTTTTGTTTCAAACTGAGGGCTTATGCTGGTTTTTATCCTAATTGTGTTGGCTTTCAAGGCAACCACATGATCTATCTAATGGATGAGATGGCTTTGTCAAATATTGGGCTTTTGGTTTAATTGGATCAATGGGCTATTTTGGCTAGTTTATTCTAATTGGGTCAATGGGCTATTTTGGTTAGCTCATTCTAATTGGCTCAATAGGCTTTTTGTCTGAAGCTATGGTCCATTTCCTCTCTTGTGCTTACCCATATTTGGGCCTAAGAAAATGGGCTTGAGTCCCGAGGCCCCAAGCGACCCGAGACTTCCATTTCTCGACCCATCGATGGGCCCCATGATGACTCGTTACCATCCATACCACGACCCACTCAAGCAAGCCCCGGGCATTTGAGTGGCTTGGGCCCACTTTGCAGTGCAATTGGATGTGAAATAATGATTTCGCACTAGGCATGGCATGTTGCTTGGCATGCTTTTAATTATGACGCTTGATAAGATGCTTAGCATGGATTTACAGAGCTAAATGTATTTTGATAATTTTAGTCTCAGTTTCTAGCATGATGGATTTTTTATTTAGTATGGCATGCGAAGTATAACTCGTGCGTGGCAGACTTCTGTGCGCTTCAAATTGAGTCTTTTTCGAATAATATATCGTCTTCGGCCGAAAATTTATTCGGGCCTGACCATGGATTTTTTTGGGCCTCAACAAGAGTATACCTCAAATGAGCATGGAGTGTTTTGTGTAGAACATGGAATTATACATGAAGTTACTCCACCATATTCACCCAATCTAATGGACTGGCTAAAAGGAAAAATAGAACTATGATGGATATGGTAAATTCTATGCTTCTTAGTAGTGGACTACCTGAGAACTTATGGGGGCTAACTGCTTGTTTCATACTTAATAGGATAACATTGAAAGACAATGAGAAAACTCCCTATGAATTATGGAAAGAAAGATCACCTAACCTTAGAATCCTAAAAGTGTGGGGGTGCTAGCTAAGGTACTCATACTTGATCCTAAGAGAAAGAAAATAGGTCATAAGACTGTAGACGCAGTTTTCCTCAGTTATGCCAAAAATAGCAGTGCCAATAGGTTCTTGGTGATTAACTCTGAAGTAAAGAAGGTTGCAAACAACACAATTACGGAAGCTAGAGATGCAACATTCTTTGAAGATATTTTCCCATACAATGCAAAAATTTCTAAGGAAGTACAAACAAGTGATAAGCCTTCTAGCTCAACTATGATTGAAAGTTTAGAATCTCAAGAACTCAAAAGAAGCAAAAGAGTAAGAGTTGAGAAGAATTTTGGAGATGATTTCTATACCTTTCTAGTGGAAGGAGATCCCACAACTTATAAGGAAGCCGTTATGTCTGTGGATGCACCATTCTGAAAAGAGGCTATAAAAGATGAGTTTCAATCTATAATCCATAATAATACATGGATGTTAACTAATTTGCCTATTGGAAATAAAGCGATAGGGTGCAAGTGGGTCTTTAGAAAAAAGATGAAACAAGATGGAAGTAATGATAAGTACAAAGCAAGATTGGTAGCTAAGGGTTTTACACAAAAGAAAGGGATAGACTATTTTGATACTTACTCACCTGTTTCTAGGATTACCACCATAAGGACTTTGATAGCTTTAGCATCTGTGCATAATTTAGTGATTCATCAAATGGATGTGAAGAAGACATTTTTTAATAGAGACTTAGATAAAGAGATCTATATGGAGCAACCCGAAGGATTCATAGTTGAGGGCCAAGAACACAAAGTGTGTAAGTCGGTTAAATGTTTATATGGCCTAAAGCAAGCTTCTAAGAAATGACATGAGAAATTTGACAAGGTGATTCTAGATTATGATTTTAAGTTTAATGGTCATGATAAATGCATTTATTATAAAGAGAATAATGGAGTACATGTAATCTTGTGCCTATATGTTGATGACATTTTGATCTTTGGGACGAATTTAGAGATTGTGAATGATGTGAAGTCATATTTATCAAGGAATTTTGACATGAAAGATATGGGAGAAGCACATATAATCTTAGGAATGAAAATTGAGAAGACAACACAATGAATTTCTCTAAGTCAATCTAGTACTATTGAGAAGATGTTGAAGAAGTTCAATTACTTCGAGTGTAAGCCAACACCAACACCTTATGATCCCAATGTTCATTTAAAGAAAAATCAAGTTGAACCGTTTTCTCAACTGAAGTACTCCCAGATGATAGGTTCTTTGTTGTACATTGCAAATAAGACTAGGCCAGAAATTGCTTATGCTGTTGGAAGATTAAGTAGGTATACACATAACCCAAGCAAGGAACATTAGAATGCTTTGGAAAGAGTTTTCAAGTACCTAAGAGGAACAATGGATTATTCACTGTGCTATAAAGGATTTCCAAATGTAATAGAGGGATATATTGATGCAAATTGGATAACAAACAATGAAGAAGTGAAGTCTACTAGTGGTTACATTTTCTTAGTGGGTGGAGCTACAATTTCATGGGGTTCTAAGAAGCAAACAATTATTTCTAAAAGTACTATGGAGTCTAAACTCATAGCTTTGGATATTACTTGCACTGAGGCTGAATGGATTAAGAGTTTATTGATGGATATGCCTCTGGTGGAGAAACCATTGCTTGCTTTATCTATTCATTGTGATTGCAAGGCTACAATAGACTTGGTGAAACAATCTTATACAAATAGGAAAATGAACAGGCACATACATGTGAGACATCAATCTGTGAAGAGCCTATTACGTTAGAACATTGTGTCTTTGGAGTATGAGAAGTCAGAGAATAATATTGCTGACCAATTGACATAAGGGGCAGAATCCTAGAAATGTCGAGGGGGATAGGCTTAAGCCCATAAGGGAGTCACCTAGGGAAGTAACCCAACTTCTGTGATTGGCGATCCCATGAAGGAAGTTCAATGGGTAGAAACAATCCATTATGCGTGACTCATTGAACACTGTTTATATAATGTGGAGGCATCCTAGAGAAGTCCTCATGCTCATCCTTATGACATCAATGCTATATAATGTGACGTTAGGAATGGAGTTATCCATGAATGAGTTTCGAGGCGGGCAATCTCTTGCAGGGTGCAGGTCACATGTACTCTTGGAGAACTCACCTAAGTGCGAGGCATCGTGAGGCAGCGATTGTGAGAATCGGGCCAGAAATAGCGCTATCCGCTTCCGAGTCTCAACCAATATTATGTGTGGGATATGTTGAAGTTTGGTCAAAGGTGTCGAGTTCAATACTGTGTACACTCAGGTTCTTCAAATGAAAACTATCATCACTAAGTGAAGGTTCAAGCCCAGAAGGCACCTACACCTATTGCATAGTATTATGTTGCCCCTATGTGGGGGATTGTTATTATTTGAAAGGTTTTTAAAATTTAACGTTTTGATTTTGTTTTAATATTTTGGCTATTTTCTTTTATTTATTATGGGAGTTACAATTGTTTAAATTTTCAGTTTTTATTTTCTATTCATTGCCTTAATTTTTCTGGTTTAATGTGTCTGGAAGTTACGAGTGTTGGATGCCTATAAAAGGCCACTTCCCCTTCAAATTTTTCTGGTTTAATGTGTCTGAGGAACTTAAAAACAAGGTTCATGTATATATATATATATATATATATATATACATGGAGGTCAGCCAAGGTTCATCAAAACCTACTTAAACCCAAGTTAAACAAAGCATTATCTAGTCCAGCTAAATACAATCATATTAAGACTAGTAGCCATGAGGATAATTTTGCACTTATTTTCGAAATGGGTGATTTTATTGGCACCCCCAAATTTTCTCTTTGCACCACACATTCTCTTTACACCCCACTGAATTTTAGTAAAATTTAAAATTACTCACTACACCCCATTTTTCTTCCTAAATTGCCCTCATGAACCTTATTCCTTAACTTACCTGTGTAAATCCCATCCCATATTAAACCCCACCCCATGGAAAACTCCCTCCTCTTGCATACACACCCCATCGCAAACCCCCTGGTGTTTCAAACGCACCCCATCACACACCCCATCCAATTTGCAACAGACTCTATCGCAAACCCCAACCTCAATTGCACACCCCCATCCCATTTGAAACAAAGCCATTGCACACCCCAACCCCAATCACACACCCTAACCCCAATCACAAACCCCCATCGCAACCAAGGTTTGATTTTCAATTTCTGAGTGTTGATTAAGCCAAGGTTTGATTTCAACTTTGTGGATGTATGGTTCGAACCTAGTTTTACGAAAATAGATGTTACTTTCGGTGGATTACCACCGAAATCATTGCATTGTTTCAGTGGTAGTCCACCGAATTTGAACCTGGTTTTTACCAAAATATGTTACTTTCGGTGGGTTACCACCGAAATCTTTACCTTTTTTCAGTGGTAGTCCACCGAATTTGTTTCCGTTTTTCTGTGGTTATCCACCAAATGTGTTTTCATTTTTCAATGGTAATCCACTGAATCTATTTCAGTTTTTCAGTGGTACTCCACTGAATTTGTTTCCGTTTTTCAATGGTAGTCTATTGAATTCGTTTCTTGTTTCAGTGATCATCTACAGAATTCGTTACTGGGTTTGTACTTAATATTGTTTTTTTAGATATGAAGAGGACTCGCAGAGGTACTACTGAGGCTTCATCATCTCAACCTAATAGACAGCGTCCCACAACCTCAACGAGGAGACAGAGAGCGGCGAGGTTAGCCCCTCAAGAGGACCAACCCCAGCATGGTCCCCCATACCACTTTGAGGATACTACAGAGGTTGAAGATGCAGCTGCTATTCATGATAGTAATGTGGAGGTATATGCTAAGCCTACTGAGCCATCTCGAGTAGGTCCCATTGATCCATCTTTACTTACAAGTTTTAAAACTCACATAGCAACTACAATTTAGAATAACCAGGTAAGTCGTTTTACTGTAACAATATAAGGCAAAATATAAATCTAGTTCATGGTAATTAACGTGAGCCCCTTAGGTGTATGTCGAAGACATCTACCCTTCGTGAGTGGAATTGGTGGGCTAATCCAAATAATGATATATTCAAAGGGTTCATTCAGAGGTCTGGATTAGAGCAACTTATTAGGTGTTCTTATCGGAATGCAAATAAGATTGTTGTATCTACCTTCACTGAGAGGTGGCATCCTGAAACGAACACATTTCACATGCCTTTTGGTGTGATGACCTTCACATTGGATGATGTGTCATCTATTTTACGCATTCTTGTGTCTGGTGCAGTGGTTGCTCCACTTGAAGATGATAACGACACAAATTTCAAGTTGTTAGTTAATTACTTAGGAGTGACTAATGAAGAGGCTATAGAACAATTGCACCAATATAGTGATGAGTATGTGAGTTTGTCATGGTTACGAGCGTGATTCTCCGATGTTTTAGACACAGATTCAGAGGAGCACAACATGTATTCGACCAAAGCATATTTTCTATATCTCTCGGGTGCACAACAAGACTAGCACGAGAGTCCACATTGTGTACCATAGACTACTTAGAGACCTTGATAGTGTTGCTGGTTATTCATGGGGGTCTGGGTGCTCAACATGGGATATCCGTTTGTCTAGAATCCTGATTATGGAGCTGCATTTGATACATTTGCCTCAATGCAAAGCAGATATTATCAAGTAAAATTATAAATTTGTTATGACTTCCACTTTTTCAATTTTGTACTTTTTACTAAGGCATTGAATTCAAATTCATTACATAAGCGTGATGAGCATATGTTGTCCTTTACTAGGCCGCTCGTGGCATTAGGGGAAACAGTTGCATTGCGTACACGACCTTCCCAAGTTTATCAAGTAGTTGAGACCTTACAGCAGATTTTAGAGGGTACAAACATACGGTCTACCATGACATATCAATGTCGTCATGGTTAACTGACTTGCTAGCATGCGTTTATTAGAACTCATGGAACTTTTGTTGTTTTGATTAGTTATTGCATGTTTGTATTAGAACTCATGGAACTTTGGAACTTTAGAAATTTAGAACTCATTCTGACCCTTATGAAGTTTGTCCCACCAACATTGTTGCCTTCAGTAGGGGCGTCACCTTGTTTTTGTTCCTTTAACGGGAGTAAGGTCAAAATAGATTGCATTAAATTTGTGGTCGACAATAAGTTACTAAAAAAATAATTTCGATTCGTTACCACTAAATTGTAGGTAAAAATTCGGTAATACACCAGCGAACACCGTTCCATGTTACGGTGGATCTCCACCGCATCTTAAGTTAACAGCCGATCAAACACAACCGAAATAGATGCAATGTTGTACTGGTGTGCTGAAAGCAACCAGGGACCACAATGAAATCCTAAACTTGAAAAACGCCAAAAAATAAATTCATACCTCATTCGAGGACTCTCTAACTTCAGTCTCATCCTTCATGAATAAATACAAGATACTTTTTCACAAATATAAGTGTATAAACCTCGTTAGGTTTGTAGGAACATGATGATTTGATAAAACAGTCTAACTAGGGTTGTAGGAACATATGTGGGGTGTAGTGAGTAAATTTAATTTTTATGTTAAATGTTTTTTGTCCTTAACGGTAATTATGTACGAGGGTAAAATAGGTTATTCATGTTTAAAATTAGTATGAGGTGCAAAGAGCAAATAATGGGGTGCAAATAAAATCACCCTTTGGAAATTCTTAAGGAAAAAGTGTTTGAACCCTCTTTCGGAGACATAATTTTAAACTTATTTATGTCTTAATGATTTTAATCCAAAACGCAAAAGGAGTTTTTTTTTTTTTTTTTTAAAAAACTATTTTTGGATGAATAAAGGAACCGACAATCCTTGCACAGCTAAAAGAACACCAATGTACTAAATATATATGAAAAAGGGCATCCTTGCTAATTTTGATAAACAAGAGTTGTAGTGGTAGTGTGTATCATGTCAAATTACTTGTTCCAAAGAAAGTGTTTGGGCTTAAATTTGGCGCACCCAGGCCTAGAAAAAGAAAGCCCACGACATCCCCAAACCGACTGTTCCAAAGCTCTGAGCCCATCAACGCAATCTAGCCCACTAACGATTGAACGGATCAAAACAGGTGAACACGGCCCAAAATGTTAGGAGGCCTGGAAACAGAGGAAACTAGGAAAGGATTGGGCCTCGAAGAAATTCGAAATTACGCACAGCGTAAACTAGACTCAATCTAATCTGTAAAACGGAACAGTCCCACGTGATCCTTGACTTAGAAGAGTCAATAATTTAGGCCGAGACTGAAGACTGAACAGGAGCAGATATAAAAAGAAAATCTCTGAAATAAACTTCGCTGCCAGGGGATCAAAAACCGCTTAGTTTATCTAAAAATAATCTGATATTTTGGAGAAACACAATTTTCAAAGATAAGCAGACTCTGCTAATATAAAGCGGGAAACAGGGAGCTGTTCAAAAGCTGAGAATTAGCTATCTCAAAACGATCAGACTCATGCAGATTGAAATGAAAGAACAAGCATGGCGCACCATCAAAATGCAGAAGCAGTCACCTCAAGAACTGATCGTTGAGTGTTTATTCACCAGGAAAAGGATGGAACCCCTGTTTTGTTTCAATTAAAAACTAGAAAAGATCTTTTGATTACTTGTCGCCCACTCTCAGAAAAACATTTCCTATATATACAAAAGAGGGTGAACAGAGCAAGGGACAATCAATCAAACAACCAAAAAACTCAGTCAAAAGACAAACACTCCAAAGATCACTTGATCACAAAAATCTCAAACAAGTTACAACAGACTCAGTGTCTGAAGTACTTCAAATACGAGAGCTTCTCAGACAAGCTTGCAGAATCATCCTATTTTCTCCCAGCAAAGACAGTTAGACCCCTGCTTCTGAATAGAATCCCAGTTCACAACTCAACAACAACGAGATTTCTCTCGTTACAAATTTGGTTCAGCAAAAGCCAAGTTTAGCAGAGTTCGAGTTCTCTCAAATATGAAAACCTCAACAAATTTATGAAGAGCCCTGACTTAGCCGCACAGGTACTGCAGTACATCCCCAGCTCAAGTCCAGCCACTTCTGTCCCTTTCAGACTGGAGAAGTCTCAGTTCTGCCCATCCAAAAGCCATCCAGGGCTTGAAATAGATTAAAGCTCTGCCAAACTCAAGCTTTGGTATCGATTTGCAGCCGAGTCCTAGCAGTGGAAGCTGTCCAGAGTCCAATCCAGCACAGACATATCCAATCCAGCCCAGAACAGAGGCAACTAACCAGGCAGAAATGGAAGCACAGCCCTTCTCTTGTTCTCACATAGTCAGTTCTCCCTTATTGAGTCTTGTAAAGGGGAGTTCTGCCTAAAATCAGTTCAATCTGTTATCAGTTGTTCTGGCCAGAACTGCCGTTTTTTATATATATATATATATATACTGAGATAAATTATTAAAGTCCTTACCAGTCTAAGGCATAGAAAAGAACTTACTTGGGAGATATTCCTCACCCAAATTCACAATCGTTTGTTCAAAGTCAGTAACTTGGGGCGCAAGTTACTTTTACCATAAGTCTGTTAGGGTTGGAAAATTGCTAGCAGTGGCACGCTCAGCACATAAAGAAAGTTAATTTACTGACCAAAACATGGTCTTTGAATTAATGGGGAACTTTGCCCTGTCATCTCAGGAAGTAAATCAAAACGGGTGAACAGAAAGCATATCCTTTAATTTACAAAGAACAAAGACATTTCAGAGTAAAAGATGAACTTTCTTTCTTTGGATTTCAACATGGTGTCTGAGAGAGAGAGAGAGAGAGAACAAAAACTTTTTTTTTATTTCTTACAAAAGATGATTATAACTCTTTTAAAAAAATGATACATGAAAAAAGAAGTGGCTAAGAGAGCCACAGGGCCATAGGGCCAATGATAGAGAAAAAGAAACTTTAGAAATCTAATATATAGAAACCTGCAGAAAGCTAATCAATTCTATCTAAATACTAAACTATTGCAGCATTCCAGTCTAGTAGAATACAACTCATTTCATACGCAAACATCATTTTATGGCCACACAAAAAAAAACTAAAAAGCGAGAGAGAAAAAAAGAAAAAGAACACACATGTACAGACCAAGCAAAATCTATGCTGCAAACAAAGGAAAGAAAAAAAACTTAAACCTGCATACTCCAACTAGGGTTAAGTTGTAAACCAACCCTAGATAAATTCAATTTGCCAATCACAGAACCCTAGAATAATGCCCAATTATAATCCAACAAAATCAAATTAGTCAAACGCAATATTTTTATTCAACAATACAAAAGAAATGTTTTTTTAGAGAACAATACAAATATATATATATATATTGATACTTAGTATGCAATACAAAAAAAAGAAAAACCTTCTTAAAATTTTCCTTTTTACAAATATAACATCCCTAAATAAGATTATCAAAAAAAGTAAAACATAACTAGAAGAAAAATTAACCATCCATTTGGATGAATGAATTGAAAATTGCATAGAATTCTTAAATGTCGGAATTTAGATCGTTTAAATGTCTAGCAATTTATAATTTCAGTGTTTAGATGTATGTATGTCGAATTTTGTAAATTACAAAAATTACATTGAAAAACAAATTCTACTCAATAAAAATTGTGATGACACTTCTTTTGACAGAAATTAAACTCGGGAATCTTGATGCCAATTTCCACCATTTTTTTCTCATTTAATAAGTTTCATGCTTAAGTTGCCAAATAATGGAAATATCAATTTCTTCTCTTCAATTCCGACTTTTAAGCTAAATCTCGAGTTATTTTCCTCCATCAAAACCAAGGGTAAAAGAAAAAAAAAAACATATAGAAAGAAAATTGTTTCAATTTCTTTTACAAGCTGAATTTGAATGAGTACCTCCGACTACTCACCACCAAGAACTAAAATATCGATAATATCGACAAAATATTGAGGATATTATCGTTTTTTCGGGTCTAGGATATTTTGGAACATATCGATACACATATCGTATAAGTATCGATAATATTGAAAAATATCGACGTCAATAATTTCTCTCACACTTCAGCAAAATTTGACCAAAATATCGTTATAACATCGATAATATAGAGATGATAAAGACAATGAAAATTTTGAAGAGTTATTTACACTAACACCCCCTGAGGTTTCTTGTGTTTTCACAAACCCCCCTCATGTCAAAAAAATTACATGAACACGCCCTGAGGTTTCAGTTTGTTTTCACAAAACCCATTTTTGTTGATTGTTTGTCAAAAAATTGATGATTTCATTGAAAAAAAACTTGTGCAAAAGACAAAATTAACCGCAATGAAGTATATGCAATCTAATCTCAAAGGCCAACTTCGTCAGTTAGAGAATTTTTTTGTATAAAATCATCAATATTTGTATGAAAAATCAATGAAAATGAGTTTTGTGAAAACAATTTAAAACCTCAAGAGGTGGTCTTATAATTTATAAAACCTCAAAGAGTTTTGTGAAAAAGCCGAAAACCTCTCAAGGGGTGTTAGTGTAAATAACTCAAATTTGAACCTTATAGGAATTCTACGTGGTACTAAGTCACTTAAGTATCTTACCATGCAATGTATAAAGTGTAAATCATTATAAATAAATGATTATGGTGTGTTTAATCTTCTTTCATTAATTATTATATGTTTTCTACACTCGCAGTGTTTGTTAGCTCGCTATATAATCAACTTAAATTAGTTAAACTCATCATGCAATACATTTCATTCTAATTTTTTGTGATAAAGTAATAGATAATTGACTAAATAAACATCCTCCAAAGTTTTAAGAAAAATTTCTATGTTTTTCTTACAATTTTTGTGATTTTTATTCAATTTTTATCAATATCGACAATTTTCTGATATCGATAATTTTTCGATATTTTTATCAAAATTTTCGTATTTCAAAACACTGATATTTTCGAAACCATCAAGCTCGCTCACCACCAACACACCACCTTTTCTTTTTGGGTCATATGCCAGAAGGCCGCTCTACTTTTGTCTACTAGTCTGCTGGTAAAACAGCATTTAATATAACAAACACTAGCATTTTCAGGAAGCGGTGTGTTTTCTATCAATGGCGGATCCTCGAGAAGAAAAAGAGAAGCAATTCTTAACTGAAGTCGCCGAGTTAGATGAAGCATTGAGAGTGTTGGATTCTTCTCTGTCTCAAATCAAATGGCGACTCAAATATGCAAGACGTCGACTTGAGACAGGTCTTTCTTTTTCTCTCTCTTTTGGTCCAGAGTCTCTGCTATTTTTCTTACTCAATTTCGGTTATGAGTTTTAGCATTTCTTGGTCTGCTTTCCCAAATGAACACTCTATTTTGGTTTTGGGCTTTTATCAGTTTTGGTGTCTTTCAACTCTCACTACCTCAATTTAGCTTCTGGGTTTTAATACTTTCGTCTGTTTCAATTCTCACAATTGAATTTAGCTTCTGGTTTTAATAATTTATCTCTTTCAAATTGTAGACTTAATTATGCTTCATTGAAACTTTATAAACTTCAGATTAAAATGTTTGTTCGTCTCTTTTCAATTAGAGATAATTTTTCTTGTGGGTCTTTTGGTTTTCAATTTTATAACTCAACATTTCCGTTGGAATTTAGAAGCGTAGCTTATATTTAGGCCAAATGGTTATACTTGTATAGAGCTCAGTAGGGTATTTAGACATAGTTTTTAACAGTCCAGGGTCGGAGAGCTCTGGGGCGCGTTTGTTTCATGAAGATTTTTTCCTTTTTTGAAATATTTTTATGTTTCTTTCAATTTCATCTGTTTCAGAATGGAGAACTCATGATTGATAGTAATGAAATTTGTTAATTCATTAAAAAGAAAAGATTTTTTTTTTGGTGATAACGAAATGGAAACAAGCAATAAAGACTAGATATAAGCTTGATTTTATTTTCCTTGTTCCATAGAATAAAAATGGGAATAAAAGTAAAACTATTCAGTTCATTCCTGTGCTTCTGTGCTATTTTCATATATTATGAAAGCCAATCTTTTTCTTCTCTGTCATGATACTTTTGGTGATTTCACTTTTAAAGTTGAAGAAGTTATTGAATCTTTTTGTTTATTTGTTACTGCAAATTCCTTTAGCTTACTAGGAAAGTATTTATAAATCTTTTAACCTAAGTTATTTCTTGTCATTATGTATACTGACTTGTGATTTTGTGGACTTGCAGATATTCTAGCTTTGTGTACAGGAATGAGGCCAGTGATAATGATAGACTATGGTGGAAAGATGCCTGAACTGCAAGAGAGATTTTGCGCTCTTTTAAAACTTTGTCAAAAGGTTTCAGTTTTTAATACTTCACTAAATTAGTATTGCTGCTGCTGCTGTCATAGTACACACTGAAACTATATCCAAGTTTGCAAACTCTTACTTTATTAATATTTTTGCCAATAGGAAAGGCATTTCCAACTCAACATAAGTTTTTATATATTTTTACTTCTATGACTTCTAAAGTTTTTCTCTTTCATTTTTAAAAATTTCACTCATGTGTTTCTCTCAAGTATACTCATATATTACTCTGTGTTAGTGTATCTTTGGTTGGTTTTCATATCCATGCACAATATCATTTCTTATCTCTCTCGGCTCTCTTTTATCCCCTTATATTTCCGCTAGGATGCAGTCCGAGCTTTAGCTGATATTTTGCATTACCTGGTCTTAAGAAATGGTGCTCACTATCATGTCTTGATATTATTCTGTCCTCTTTTCTTTTTCTTTATTAGGAGTTATTGATTTTCTGAAACTCGAATAACCTTTAAAACTTTTGTACAGGATTTGCCCATTTTTGAGCATCTGAGAGTAATGGTTATAGAAGAAATGATATATTTAGTTCACACTAGAGCGCTTGCTGATCATGTTAGGTCAAGCTTGAACTCAGAACGACAGCTGCTGTTTGTGGACCTTGAACAGGATCCTCCGAAGGTTGCTTCCTGCTGTATGCCCTTCTTTTCCCCTGTAATCTTTACCTTTATACTTTTGACATGCTTATTTTATACTCTTTGGTTAATGCACTTCTTTCTTTTCTGCTACAGATGATAACAGAAGCAGAAAAAAGCCCACTGGTGATGCAGCTTATATCAATTCAGAAGTTGTTGTCTTTGTCATTTCCTCTTGGTGAAAGGAAAGATGATGCATCATCATCTCACAGTATAGATAACATGGTTGATTCTAAACCGCCCAGAAATGAACTTATCCCTTCTCAGTCATCTGACTTTATTGATCTTAGTAGCTGCATGCAAAACACTCAGGTCACTCTGCCAACATTAAATGGGTAACGACCTAAGCTCACGTTTGAATGCAACTTTACTACACCTGGGGTGCAATATTGTGCTGCTTCAGATTTCTATGATGCTGAATACGTTTGTGAAAAAATTCAGCATTACTTGAAAATGTGCATACTGGCATGTTGTTAGAAACTGAATCAAAGTTGAAGCTGACTTAATCCAGAAGTAATTGAGACACAATTTCATAACCTTTTAAGGAAGGAATTCTGTTAGAAGTGGCATGTAAACCCCATTCAAATAATACTTAGTTTCCAATATTTAAGGTTACTTCTACAATTGCCAAGCTTTTTTTCCATGGCTGCATTGCATTGTTTTATAATTACCGATGTGTAATTGTTAAAAATTTTAAATCAAGAGTATCTGCCTTTGCCTACATAGTATGAATTTCTATTACCATTTTTCGTTTCTCTTCTATCCAGTATGTTTGGATTAGCATTTCAGTCTGATACACTAAAAATAGCTGTTTAACTGCTTCAGATGGCTTCTTGGTTATCCAGTTGTGTACATGTTCATCAAGGAGCACGGCGTTAAGGCTGTTCGTAATATTTCTAGCAAGTATCTTCACATCTATAGAATATCAGTATGCAGGTTAGTTTTTCAGATTCTTGTTTTATGATATGTTGAATAATTACCGTACGATTTGAATCATGAAACCTACTGTCTTACTAGGATATTCAATGTCCTTCTTGGGTCACATATACATATTTTTGTTCTTTTAAAAGTACTAACATGGCATCCTACAAGGAGTAATGAGACGCAATGTCTAGGATTGCAAGAAGTCCAATAACCAATAAAAGTAAATTTGTGTTTGTAGTACGTTTGCTTGTTCCAGTGAACTTCAGCTTAAGAAACTAGTGTGAATACCAATCTCACATTGTCTTCTAAGATGTATGGAAAACTATGAAATAGTTCTCAATTTTGAGCAATTAATTTACTTAACAGTACGAACCAAATGTCAGTCTTCTTACAAATACATTGCTTAAATTATAGTGTATGTGAGGTACATTGGAACTCATTGAGACTTATACATGTAGCTTGTTGACGTAAAAGTTTGCAATTCTTGCAGGAACGGAACCCCCAATAAAGAATCTGAACTAGAAGAACTCTTGAGGTAACACTCCATTAAATTTTTACTTAGTGTTATTCTTAATGGATATCTGGTGCGAGTAGAAAAGAATAATGAATAAGACAGAAAAGCCTGCTTTTAAGTGCATGAACTATGGATTATATTAATATAAAAAAATCCATTAGGGAACGAGTACACCAGTATGGAATATGAGGGAGATGTTATGTGGTGCATGCATCTCTGCTACTACCTGAGGTGACTTTTGTGTTATTTTGAACCCCACCCCATATTCCTAAGTAGTCCTTCGATTTGGGCTAAGGGATTCCATGCTGTTGTGCTTAGGACTCTTGTTTTAGGAAGGATGACTTATTGCCTTGTACAGTGAAATACTAGGATAAATTTTCAATGGATTTCTTTCAACATTGCTGGAGTTTATAAATTTAGACTTTAGGAAGGTTTTTGAGGAGTTATTTAGGAAGGGTGTCCTAATGGGAAAATTAATTCAGTTTATATTTGCTTTATATTGAAGAAGTTGGATTCTTTGAAGAGTAGTAATTTTAGGTTGATCAGCTTGGTTTCATGTCTGTGTAAAATTCTAACCAAGAGAGACCAATTCGGATGAATTGTGGCTAATGAGCTGATAGAGGATTGTGGGAAAATTAGGAAAGAGGAGTTAGAGAGTAGATTGATTTAAAGAATGCTTATGATAACGAGGAATAGGAATTTTGAACTTTGTGCTACAGGAATAGGGTTTTTCGTCGGAGATGGATGAGGTAGAGCCAAGGATGTCAGTATTCAGTAATGATTAATGAAAAATGGATGGCCATGGGGAAAATTTGGGATTTTAAGGGACTTAGACAGAGAACCTATTGTCTCATCTGCATCTTGCGTATGCGGGTGGAACTCCCAGAGGGTGTAAGTTTTGGGACCTTGTTGTCTACTAAGCAAGAAAGAGTTTGGAAGGGTGGAAGAATGTTTTCATATCAAGGGGTAGGGAGGCATACTTACTGCAATCGGTTTGGAAAGTTTACCCACTCATTCTTTGTCTTTGTTCAGAATCCCAAGTTAGGTGGCAGCAGAGTTAAAAGACTTATGAGGGTTTTTGTGGGAGAGCCAAGGAGAAGGGAAAAGGGAGCATTGGGTGAAGTTGGATTTAGTTTCAATATGCAACGGGAAATGAGGATTTGGGGTGGGAATTGGCTACTTGAATCATCTCCAAATTTTTCTTTCAAATTGTACTTCAATTGATTGATTGACCATCCGTTTTCTCTCTCGTTCAACTGCTCAATCAATTGATGGGCATAAGAAAGAAAATCCAGTAGTTTTTTCTTATCATTCTGCCAAAGAAGTCATTCATTGTTTCAGTTGGGTTTCATGTTGGAAAAAAAGTCAGAAATCAAGAAATTATGGTCATAAGAGTCGCTTTTCATTATTTCGAATTGTGAGATGGTGTAATATTGTGATAACCATGTTCATCATTTAGATGGCCAAACGTTTAATTTCGTAATGATTATTTTGATGGTTTATAACCAACATGACTGGAATTTACTTTTTGTTAAATGGTTGAATAGTTTCTCAGTCCCCTACGATCTAAGCATGAGAGGGAGCAAGGAAAAATGGGCAGAGGCATTTTTGGCTCATATGCAGGGGAAGTGGGAAATATGCAGGCCTGCTTGGAGGTCTTTGCAGATGGAGGTTAGTGAACTAAAACCACGGCCCATTGCGCTGTAAACTGACTGCTTTCACTCCTTCACTCACCGTCCTCAAAAATAGAGTTAATAAAACGAAAATGGACTGAAATGGTATTTATGCAATCATGTATCCTCCAAGAAAACTTCCTTGTTAGGTTCAATCTGAGAAATACTGGGCTAAGGAGTTTGATGTTATTTGTCACAATGAAGTTCATATATATTGTAGATCTATGAATTTGCATATTGCAATCCTCTGGAGGTGAGTTTAAACTTCAGAATGGAAATTTTAGATTTTTTCTTGCATTTTACAATTTAGTATTCTTTTTATGTGCAGACTTTTATTTTTGGTTTCTCATTCTATTACATGATTGGACTAACATTTGTAACAAAGGCTATGAATCCTTTTAGGATTGTGCGTTGTAATACTTGTAGGGAAACATGGTAGGGATTTTTTATTTGCACGGATTTTTTTTTTCTCCATCCACCTTTAGATGCAATTTCTTATTAGTGTTTTCCCTTAACTCTCAAGAAGTATTGAAGGACAATACAATGTGTGTGGTGGGGACTTCCAAAAAAACAAATGTCCAAAAGAAGTAAAATTGTAAGTCCTACAACTTCTCCTTCTACTCCAGACTCAATAAATTTTAGGGAAGATGATGTTGCAAGTGATAAATCTATTAGCCTGTGGAGACCAATAGGCATAATGACCACACAGAATACAAGCGATGCAGACCTTATCGATACCTTTTCAATGTCGGTTGGTAAATCTTCCAATGAATCTCTTCTATCATCTCAAATTCCTGCTCAAATAGAATCCATCAAAATGGAACAAAGATCTCGTAACTTCTCAATCGATGAAGACAATGAGCTTGTGTCTGTTTGGCTCAATGTTTGCTTAGATGCAGATAATGGAGATGAGCAAAAAAGTAGTGGGTATTGGAAAAGAATATGGGAGTATTTCAACAAGGGAAAGAAATTTACTTTTGAGCGTGTTGCTGATTCTCTAATGGACTGTTGCTCAGCCATGCAATTTGCAGTGAATTATTTTTGTGGGTGCTATGCCCAGATTAAAGCAATGAAACAAAGTGGTGTCAACGACCAAATAGGGTAAAAATATTTAATTTGATTTTATCTTAATAGTTTCACCTTTCAAATTTTCGAATTATTTATTTTATATACTTTTCCAGATAATACCGCCGATGGAGATGTACCAGCAAATACAAGACTGCATTTCAATTTCTACACTGTTGGCCAAGTACTGAAACACAATAAGAAATGGATGGTGAATAGTTTGAAGAAAAAGCCAAATATAGAAAAAGTGCGAGTCTGGGAATGTCATCTCCTTATTTGGATTCAATAAGTTTAAGGGAAGACGATGTTGCAAGTGATACATCTATCAGCTTGGAAAGGCCAGTAGACAGAATGGTCACAAACAATTTTTTAAGGAAAAAGATAGATTACGTTCAAGACAATTCGACTGTGCCTGCAAGGTTGTCTTCCAAGAATTTAGAACAGAGAAAAAGAAGTGGAGCATAAGTGAAACGAGAAGCTTCATTGAAGGTATTCTCAAGATCAAGAGCTTATTTCAAATAAGCTGGAAAAACTTCATAGGGAACAACTAAAAGAGGAAGAGAGGATAATGTTGATTGATACTATTGGCTTGCCCCAAATGCAAGCAGAAAATCCGTCAGATGGAAATCACGGCGAAAAAACGAGGTTGGTAGTAGTTTAGATTAGTAGTCATTGTACATAGTTCAAATTAGTTGTAAGCAGTGTTCCACTTGGCCTTGCTCGTCTTTTTGCGTTACTATGCAAAGCTGACATAAAATCTCTTAGTGTTTCTTGGCCCCAAATATGTGTTAAATTTGCATGATTGCAAAGCGTGCTCGAGCACCTTGTTGAATGCTTGCTCCACATTATTTGTTTTTTCTTTGTTTTTTTTAGTGGGGTCATCTTCTCTTGTTGACTCTTGAGCTTCAATAAAATGTTTCTTGTTTCTTCAAGGAGCTGAAATTGTTTTTGCAAAAATTTTGATTATGCATGTAAGTTTTGTTGTTAGTTTAGCATGATGTTGGCAGAAGTTCTTGACACCTTGGTATTTTCAAGGTTTCATTTGCTTTTTTGCGCTGCTTTTTGCAATGGTAATGTGGTTGCGGAGGAATGTAAAAGGACATTTTTGTATGCATCATGTACAGCTAGACTAAATAATATAGTTTTATGGGTATTCGTCATGATTTGTGAAAGCGAAATTAGCTAATGACAGGAGATATATTTATGCCTCATTATCAATCAAATTTCCTGCTTATGCTGACCTAACTTTTAGTCTATGTGATACTGGCCATACTTCTTATAAAGATTTTACAGGCTTGAAGATTCAGAAAAACACTTTACTATAGACATGGTTGAACGGTTTTAAAACGCATTGTGGTTTTTGTTCGACTGGCTTACGGCTTATAAATGTAAGGGCGAGAGGGGTTTTTGAATTGGATCCGGATCCTCTGGTTAGGAATTTTTTTTCTTTTTGGGTTTTTGGTTTTCCTTAGCAAGGAACTCTCCCTGCTATATTTTCCTGAATTTTAAGAATTTGTTCCCTTTAGTGTTGAAGTTAGTAAATGAGGAGGCTCCTCTCCAGCAATGGAGAGCCCCCCTCCTTTGCAAGACCATGTTATGTAGCAGAACAGTGAGCGCAACATGGGCTTCTCTAGGCAACCGCATTCATAAAGTCATCAATCCAAAGGACCAAGTAGATTTTATATTATAAATCTGTACCCTTTTTAAAAGGAAAATTGAATGCGCATAAAAAAAAGATATGGGAAATTGTATGTACACAATACCAGTTGCTCATTATACCCCACTTTTGTTTTAAATCCCTAAAGGGCCAAACCTCTCATTTTTGTAACCTCTTTTTATAGGGTAAATGGGAACTTTTTAGGATAGGATAAAAGTTTGGTGTAAGATACAGACATGGGCTTAGTAAAGTTGGTTAGAACAGATGTGCTCCTCACTCTACACCAGAGTTCAAATCCCCCTCACCGTAAATTAAAATAGAATATAGCTTGTATAAACAAATAAAAATAAAAAGTTTAGTGTGATATATAGAAATTCCCTTTTCAATTTTAATTGCAGCTTTTGGTTTTGTCAAGTCTAACCTTTGGAACTTTTTGTAAGTTCCTAGCCACTTAGTTTTCTTGGAAATTAAGTATAATAACAAATAGAATAATAAAATAATACTAATAGCTAACATCCAAAAACTAAATAAACTGAAAATGTGTGAGGAAATTATATACTTATTCAGCGATGCTTAAGGCGATGCCAATTTTCCATCATAACACGCAGAGGCAAAAAGATAAGGAAAAAGAAACTGAGGTTGGAAAACACCTCTCTCTCCAATCAAAAAGCAAAGGAAATTGAAACAAAGGTCCTACAAAGTTAAAAAGAAGAAGAAGAAAGAAAAAAAGAAAAAAAAAAAAGAGAGCAAAAGTAATTTTCTTTTGAGATCTTCTTCTTCTAAGCTCCCTTGATTAGGGTGAAGGCTTCAGACTCGCTGGGAAGGGCAGGGATTGCTCCCTTCTTGGTGGTTGTAATGGCTCCACATGCATTTGCAAATTTCAGCACCCCTCTCAACCTCTGCTCATCCTGCACATTCATTCAATCACATAAATTAAATAATTCATCATGTTTTTCTTCTTTCTAGCACTAAACATGCATATAGATCAAATCCATAATATTTTAGGATGATAATAATACTTACTTCAAGAATAGATTGGTCATCAACAATCTTTGCAAGGAGAGCACCCACAAATGAATCACCAGCACCAGTAGTGTCCACTGCTTTCACATGGAAGGCTTCCACGGATCCCCGGAAATGCTGCGTTTGTTTTACAAGCACACAATCAATCAAACTAATCAACCCGAAACGAAAAGAACAACAATCAATCAAAGCAATCGACCCGGAAAAAGAAAAAAAAAACACAATCAATCAGTCGGAGAAAACCAGCAATGCCTGCGTTATGAGACCTTAACTAAGATGTCACATATTTGCAACTGAGTTAATTTACAAGGGAGTGTTGATTTGCATCATGCTTAAGACCCCCTCCATGCGTGGATTCCATTAAACAAAAGCAATAAATAAATATATAAAACTCAACCACCCAGCAGCCCATCCTCCCCTCCCACATTAAAGAGAATACAATACCTCCAAACCCCTATCTATAAAAACATACTAAATTCCAAAACACGCTGGCACCAAATTCCAAAAGTTGTCAACAAAATAAAGAACAAATAACTCAAATCCACTTTCCAATTTCATTTGTTATTTTGAAAAGGTTCTGTCGTTATTTTCTTTTTTTTTAATATTCAAATCAATAGATCACGATATGATTCCATTCAGATCAGGATATATTAACATATGGGTCCCACTAATTGGAGAAAAAAAAGGTAATACTGAGATATGGGTCCCACTAATCCAACATCCTTTGTCCACAAAGGAAAATCATAAGAATGACCTAACTCTACCTAACCCCAATTGCCCAAAGCAACAAAAAGTCAGAATTAATTATACAACAATGCAAATGTAACTTAGCCCAGTTGGTCAAGACAGTGTGCGGCCCCCTTGCACCTAAGTTAGATCTCCTTCCCCAGACATAATATTAGTTTAGAATATCGCTTTGTCAATATTATACAACAATGCAAGTGCAAGAAAAAATGAACTGACCTTGGTGTAGTATCTGCAACCGTGCTCACCAAGAGTGACGAGGAGGAGCTTCAAATTGTCATTCCACAGAGTCAACGCATTCTCATCATCAATTTTAGGGCTCCCTGTGAGGAACTCAAGCTCCACATCACTAACCTTGATCACATCAGCCTTCTCCCATATGCTCAGGATCTGCTTGCGTGCCTCCTCCGCAGACGGCCACAGCGGCAGCCGCAGGTTCGGGTCGTAGGAGAGCAACGCACCGGCATCTTTGGCCACCTCCATTGCCTTTAGATGGGCTGATCTGCATGGCTCCACAATCAAGCTTATGGATCCGTAGTGGAACACCTTGGCCTTCATAAATATACACAAAATCAAAATTGGTCTCAGCTAACAAACATATCCACATATTTTTACATAGTACCATATCAAACAATTGATCATGGCACATGCTTGCTAAGCTGGATTTGGGTAACATAAACCAGTAGGGCCCATGACCGAAATTTCAATTAAAAACATATGCTTATGTAACCAAAAAAATAAAGTGAAAAGGAGTGATAGGACTCGTTTCCATTATTGGACTAAGAAAAAGATAAAAAAAAGTGGAAAAATAATATAAACATTGAAATCATTTCCCATGCTGTGATGATGGGTTACTCTTTTTGTAATTTAACAAATAAAAATAAAATAAAATGACCACCAAAATTTCAACACTTTTTTTTTCGTCTTTTTGAGTAAAAATTTCAACAATTATTTCTTTTAAATGATTGAAAAGTCATATTTCACGCAAGACGTTGTGTTGGTGCCCGTGGGGAGACAAGTAAACAAAAGACACTGTAGATCACAACCCCCACTCCCTTACCAGAACGTGCGATGAAAGAAAACACAGACGCTCCCAAATCCACACGCTGCCAAACTTTATTTTCTTTTATTTATTTATGTTTTGGACTAACATTACTAATAGATCTGTGATAAGCGGGACCCACCCCCACATCAGAAAATTACGGGTGCCGAGAGGTGGGTGAGTAAGATCCAGTGGATCCTAGATCTAGTCTTGGGTCCCAGGCCGGTCATGCTTACGTGTCAAAAGTCAGCGATAACTGTTCCGTCAATGGTTGGTGAGATTATCACGCCCACCCTCACCCTCGCCCCCTCCTCCCTCCAAATTTTCCGACAAAAATAAAAAACGCACAAAAAACGCAGACCAAAAAAATAAAGTCAGAGACAGAGAAAACGTACGGATTTGATGAGCTCGAAGTTGAGCTCGTCGGGCCTGAGCAGCATATCGGCGCTAGGGTTGCGGTAGAACATGAACTCACGCTCTCCGTCGGCGCGTAGGGTCACGAAGGCCAGGGCGGTGCGGGCGCCCTGATCGAAGAGGATACCCTCTCCGGTGACGCCGTATTGCTTCAGGATGCCGGCGAGCATGTGGCCGAACTCGTCGTCGCCGAGTTTTCCGACGAACGCTGCCTTCCCGCCGAGGCGGGCCACAGCGATCGCCACGTTGGCGGGGGCACCACCGGGGCCTTGAGGAAGCCAGGGGCCTCCGCCAGAGAAACGCCCGATTCGGTGGGCACAAAGTCGATCAGCATCTCGCCGAAACTCACAATCAGGCCTTTTCCGGTCGCCGGTACGCCATTGTTAGCCATAGCTGTTAAAGAGAGAGAGAGAGAGAGAGAGAGAGAAGAGAGAAAAGGGTTTGGTGGATGGTGAGGGAAATATTAAGAGAGAGAGAAAGGGGATGGAAGGTGGGGGTAGTATTTATAGGAGTGGGAGAAACCGAGGAAGAGGATGATCCGAATATAAAATGGATTATGATTTGTGATTATGAGAGGAAGCCTTAAAAAGGAAGGATTAGGATTTCTAATTAAATTAAAATTAAATTATGATAATTTGGAGTTAAATGGATTATGATTTTATGAGGAGACCTTAAAAAAGAAAGGATTGTGACAAAATTAAAATTTTCCAAATAATTTACTAATCTCTTGGTACACGTGTGGTTGTTTATTTATTTATTTTATTTTTGTTTTTTATTTTAAAAATTAAAAAAGTTAAAATAAATCTAGTTGTGTTACATAAAAAACAGATTTATATTTTGATTTTATGATTTTCGTTTAATTAATGCTTTTAACTCTTAATATTTTCATTAATTAATTGCATTTTATGATATTTTGATTTGGAATATTCTAAATATTTTCACTATTATCTATCTTTCCTTTTAATTTTATTTATATAAATCTATAATCTTTTTTTTAGTCTTAAAAAAAATATTATAGGTGAAAGAATTAACCTAACTACCTTTTCAATCCTATTGCCTTGATTCTGGCGGGTAATTAATTTCTCTCATCTTGTGGGGCCCACTTGGGATACCGAGCCCAACAAAGGAGGAAAAAAAAAAAGTTAAAAACATCCTTTTCATTAATTAATTACTCAATTCACTAATGTCCTTTTTTGTCCACGGATTTGTGAGATTGATTGATATAGGTTATGTTTATGGATAATTTTATTTGGGATTTAAGACTATTTTAGTGTGGGATTTGTGAGATGGAAAATAGGTTTGTCTTGTTACGTTTGTTAGCGCAAGTTGATTGTATTTGTTGTAGGGGGCCGGGGGGGAGTGTGGTGTCATGGTCTAGTTTGGGTGATGAAATATAAGTACTATCCACCTCTTCTTTCTCAATCTTTTGAAGCATTTTCCATTTTTGTTTAGTTTATTTGTCCTTGGATAAGCGGACTTATAATCTTATTTGGTTTCACTTTTAATAAACCTTAAATAGAATACAAGTTTGAAAGGGTTTGGTACTTTATAATTTGTGCACCCTAAAACCGCTAAAAGTGATTATATGGAGAAACACGTGGTGCTTCTCCCCAAAAGTGATTATGGCGTACAAGTCTTTGAGTTTTAATTTTATACATAAAGTAAAGATTTTTTTATTTTTTATTTGAATTTTATAATTTGTGCACACAGATTATTTCAGCTGGAACTCTCAGCCAACAGTTATGTCGTATGTCAGTCAGTATATGGTTTCACACAAAGAACGAGAAAAAGGAGTTTGAACAAAACAATATCATATCTTTAAGTTTAAGTTTTGATGATTTCATGTTGTATTGTGGTTGGATTTTCCTAAGCACATGACATGATGAGCTGAGGAAAGTACGTAGTACATCACATGCAACACACGTGTATTATTTATTTATTTATTCATTTCACTATGAGTTATTTACACTAACACCCTTTGAGGTTTTCGGTGTTTTCACAAACCATTGAGGTTTCACAAATTACACAAACACCTCCTACAAAACTCATTTTCGTTAATTGTTCGTCTAAAAACTAATGATTTCATAATTAAAAAAGCTTATGTAAATGATAAATTTAACCGTGCAATCTAATCTTAAAGTCTAACTTTTGCATTTGGAAAATTTTTAAAAAAATATAAAATCATCATTCTTTGAACAAAACATACATAAAGGGGTTTTATGAAAATATTTTGAAACCTCAGTGGGTGTTCATGTAATTTCTGAAACCTCAAGAGATTTTGTGAAAAAACCGAAAATCTCAGGAGTGTTAGTGTAAATAACTTTTTTCACAACTCACATTGCCCTATTATTATAAAAATAAATCAATAATAAAGAAAAATAAATAGAGGGCATTAGATTAGTACTAGTTGCCTCTTATATATATATATATATATATAAAGGAAATGAAAATTTTCATTATCAAGCAAAAGCACACATTGCCATAAGCACCACTTTGGCATGTGCTGTACATGGATTTGGTTAATAGCTCGTGGTATTACTTTTCAATTCAACGCGGCTTGAAACTGGTATTCTAAGGTTGAAGCAAATTATATGTAGAAAGTATATTATATGCATGCATATTTGGGTTGTTAAAGCAGTGTGTTGGTCTCTCCTTACACTTGAATTCGATTCATTTTCCCGAACGTTAGAATAATTTAGAATATCGTATTGTGAAAAAAATATATATATATTATATGTACCAATTATATAAAATCACCCCAAATTATGTATGTTGCAATTAGATAACATCCTCAAATCACGTGGCTGATTCCAAATTGGTCTTAATCTTTTTTTGTAAGTTCTCATATTCATACACAAACTTAAATAAAATCTAAAAAATTATTTACTATATCAACAAAATGTTTAGTGTGCATTTGTGGCTATTTGTTTCATCACAACTACACACCTTAATGGATACATATGACATTATATTACAGTATGCATAACTATATATGAATATGGGTCATGGAGATCATATTTTATATATCACCTTGTGTACTAACTGCCTTTTTAATAAAGGTGGAGCCAACCAATACAATGGGTCTCACCTCTATTAGAGAGGTGCTACACAAGGTGGTATGTAAAATGTGATCTCCTTAATATTTTCCCATAAATATTATGCATTGTAGTCAGAGTTTGCATTCATAGTTTCGATATATAGAAACTTGTGACCTAGACATGTGGCAACACAAATTCGTGGATGTGCCCTCTAAAAAAAAACAATTAACGGGTTGTTTGATAACCATTTTATTTTCACTTCACTTTTTTGAAAACTGAAAACATGTTTGGTAACATATTTCGTTTTTCATTCATTAATTTTACATCACGACACATGAAATGCACTACAATGACCAAAAATCGGTATTTAGGACCTCCCTACTTGAACCCATCCGCTCGATTCTTCCGTTTGGCCACAAATCTAGTCCAAGTGCTGGGACCTATAGATCCAAAATTCATTAAAAAAAAGATCCAGCCTAATTCAAAAAAATTCACTAAAAAATACTATGAACTCTTTGTAACATACACTTTCATTCTATGATCTCAGATTCACAATTTGACCTCAAAAAATTGCATTTCCAAGTTCCACATAAAACTGAAATAAATTGCCAAACAACTTTTGTTCAGTTTTCAGTTTTTTTGAAAACTAAAATTAGTTACCGAACTTTAAAAAATAAAAATGAAAAATAAAAATGAAAAATGAAAAATAAAAACTAACATCTAATAACCAAAAATTGAAATTGTTGTAGGAATCGTAAGAGAAATAGGTAACTTGTCTTTTAATCAATAGAAATTTAGTGAAATACCCATTCCTAGACATAAAACTATAAATATACCCTACACCATTCAATATATATAAACACACCCAAAAAAAACCCAAAACTGACAGCTGTTACCTTTTTTAATTTAATTAGATAAATGAAATACCTTTATTACCCATTTAGTATTAAATTAGTTTATTTGAAAAATTTTGGGCGCTCTCTCTCTCATCTCTCTTTGTTCGCTCTCGTCTCTCTGCATTCGCTCTCGTCTCTCTCCAGCGATCTTGGTGCTCCGGCCACAGCCAGCCGTGAGACCGGTCAGAAAAGGACCGGCCAGGGCCGACGATCAAGTCTGGGCTAAAGCCCAGCCACATCAGCCACTCACGACGCCGCTGCGAGCTCGGAAAGGTCTATAGATTTCGAGTTTTTCGACGTCGTTTCCAGCGACTTCGGCGGTTGTTTCCGTCAATCGAGGTATGAAACTTCATCTACTTTTCGTGCTCTAGCTGTTTATGCATGTGGTTATGATAGATTTTGGAGTTTTGGAAATTAATCAATACACCCTAGATTTTGGTGTTTATGTATGTGCAATTGTAGATCCAATTCTTCTTGATTTTATATGTTTATTTTTGTTATTGCCGATTTGGAGGCAAGCTATTGGATTTTATGATTTCGTTCTAATTTGTATTTAGATATTCGTTTGAGTTTTAAATTGTGATTTTAGTTTCTTTTTGTTTATAATTTGGATTGATTTCATATTCGGTTTGGTTGTGGATTTGTTGTTTGAGCTGTGGTTAGAAATTTGTGATATTCGATTTGGTTTTCATATTAATTGAGGTATGCTTTTTCAGTTGAATCTGAGTATATTCGTGTTTTTTCTGTTTTTCACTGTAAAGTTCCAGTATAGGGTAGTAACACTGCTTGTTTGCTATGAAATCCTATTTCTAATGCATGTCTACCACTGTAAAGTTCCAGTATAGGGTAATAACACTGTCTTTTGCTATGAAATCCTATTTCTAATGCATATCTACCACTGTAAAGTTCCAGTATAGGGTAATAACACTGCTTGTTTGCTATGAAATCCTATTTCTAATGCATATCTACCACTGTAAAGTTCTAGTATAGGGTAATAACACTGCTTGTTTGCTATGAAATCCTATTTCTAATGCATATCTACCACTGTGAAGTTCCAGTATATGGTAATAACACTGCTTTTTTGCTATAAAATTGTATTTGTAATGCACGTCTACCACTGTTAAGTTCCAGTCTAGGGTAATAACACTGCTTGTTTGCTATGAAATCCTATTTCTAATGCACGTCTACTAGTGTTATTACCACATACTGGAACTATACATGGTAGACATGCATTACAAATAGGATTTCAGAGGAAACAAGCAGTATTAATACCCTATACTGGAACTTTACAGTGCTAGACATGCATCAGAAATAGGATTTCAGAGGAAACAAGCAGTGTTATTACCCTATACTGGAACTTTACAGCCATTAATCAGAAATTTCAGTAAACTAGCGACTAAAATAATGATAGTAAATGTCTGAAATTTCAGTATAGGTTTGGTTTGTAAATGTCTTACCTTTGAATCGTTTTCTTGTTGAAATTATTCTCTAAAATTTTGTCTTGGTTTTGTAGGTGAGGTCAGCGTGTGGTGTTTGTTTTTGAAAGTATATCAAGCTTGGTTGTGGTTATGGAGTTTCGGTTTCGAGAGATGAATAAGACGCTTTGATGAAGACGATGACTGAAGGGACGTTTGGCAAAGATGGTTAATTGAAGTTGCTGGAAGTTACGGTTTTGTTTTCCATTTTTTTGGACAAAAGTTACGGTTTTCTAGATGGTTAAAATGTTTGGGCTTGTTTATAAATTTTGGTTGGGTTGATTTTGGGTGTCTTTTGAGTTTTTTTTCAGTTGGGCTTATAAGTGGCAGCCTTGTAATATATAGTAACTTCAATACCAATTTGTTATTTAATAAATGGATTTTGGGTGTGTTTATAAAGTGTTTTCCATATGGGGTTTTTTTATAATTTCAACACCCATTTTGGGTATATTAGTGAAGCTCCCTTTAATCAATGGCTTTGGATAAAAACTGGCTAAAGTGGGAAAAGTTGAATGACATTTCGAGAATAAAATCAGCTTAAATTGAAACATCTCTATGACCAAAAATATTAAAAAATTGAAACATCTCTGATGCTTAACAACCATACCAAACATCACTGCTTTTCGCACGCCCATTAGCAATAATTCCCATTCTCACCTGGAATTCCCATCCTTACCTATCAAATATACTTCTTCGACCAATGAAAAAAATATTAGAAAAAAAGAAAAAGTCTTTCCATTGTACATCTTTACCTTTCAATATATACAAAAGAGGAAGAGGACAAGCCAAGGGTACCAGGTACCCTACCTTAGTGCTCCTAAGATGAGGAGAAAATAAAATAAAAAGAATAAAATAAAGATTCATATCAAATTTTCTCGTCTACATTCCAATCTCTCATGCTTAAAATCAAACAGTTGCGTCTTCGAGGCGCTTGCTTCATCATCAGAACTATATATCTTGTCATCTTCAGAATCTGATTCACTTATTGATAAGTTGTCATGTTCAGAACCATCAGTTTCTGATAACTCAGAGTTTGAAGAATCTGCTTCTGTCCCTGAGAGACCGGCGGAAAAGAAATCGCTAGTGGAATCTAGTTTTTGCTTTCTAAGTATTTTAAGGTTCCCTGATTCCTTGGTCTCTTCTGTTGGACTATCCAAGATTGACAAGGGATTTCTGTCATTTGGGTCGCCGTAAAGTGCAATATGCCTGTAGTAGAGCTCCAATTCTTTCTCAGCAATAGCAATGAAGTGCCGCACAGACTCGAGAGATTGCTCGTACTTAAACTTTTCCAGTGCCTGTAAACAGGGGAAACAAACTCAGTAGCGTGAGACCACCACTCATAAGTTTCAGCCTCTTTCGGCCCAAAAAAAAAAATTAAGTTTCAGCCTCCATTACAACAGCAATTCACCAAAGATATAATCTATGACAAAATAAATATATAAATAAAGAAAAGATGTACCCCAAGTATCCTCAGCTTATCAACGCTGCTGAACAGATTAATACATAACATTTTCTTTATTCAGGGATAAATTTTGCATTGAAGTACCACAAAATCAAGTTTTCCAGTCTTCCTAACAAACACACTCCAAACAATCAATGGGAAACAAATTCAAGAAACTACATATACGGACGGGTAATGCAAATTGCATGGCATTGCCTCTATCCGGCTTCAGTATTAGTAACATACTCAATTTGTTTAAAGTGTAAGAAAAAAGGTATTCTTCTAACCAAATCTTCAATATTTATCAGCTCCTTGTCATTAAAGTTGAATTTCATGGACTTCAAAATACTTACTACTCAATTTTCATCCTAGTGCTACAAACTCATTTACAACTATGCAGCTGAAAGGATTCAAAATGGGCTCAGTGAAATGATATGGTTGGGTGGGTTAAACCATCAGAGATCAAGGATAGAATAGTCTGAGCTAATCTTCAGCATCTGTCAAACATCAGGAAGACAACATGAATGCATCAAAATGCTCATGAATTTTCATCACTTTCGAGAAAAACATTTTGTATGGAGCATCAACACAGATTAGCTGGACAGAGGAGTTGGACTGTAATGTGTCTTTGAAGTTGGTTCATGCTAGATCAGAAACTTCATCTGAAGGTCAGGGCAATCAGCAGACCAGGCTGCCAGGCCGTTGACCATTCAACACAGAAATAACTGCAGGCCTCGAGGCAATGGGCCTTGAGTCGGCCCTAGGCTAAGCTATTAGGCCTGAGCCCAGTCTGGTAAAGCCCAATGGGTGATGAACGTCACGATACTTCTTTAAGACCCACATCGGCACATTACTGATGGCATCCATGTTTAAAGGGACACACAATACTACTAAAGAGAGCTGGCCAGAAGTGATAACATACAGTGGAAATCTTAGAATACAACATATGAGACCTCACAGTGAATTGTGAGAGAAGGCACAAGAAGTATCAAACTATGCATGCTAATTTTCACTTATGGCTAAGAAGTTTTATGAAAATAATTTAATGTTTATGTTGTATCAAGAGTGGATATCACATCCACGTCCATTTGATGAACAAATAAAATGACGAATCCAAGAACTGAGGCAACAAAATACTCCCCCTCACGTCTCAGGTTGCAATTCCAGGGAATCAAAATCATGTTAAATTTGGCTGGTTCTTCATTGTTCCCCAAAACAGAAATTGTTATGATGTGAAGCCAACAATTATTTTATATTCTAAGATGTTGCATGATCCAAAGAACTAACATGTCATGTATATTTTGAGAGAGTGCAATCTCAGCATATGTACGTAAAGAAGGGGTTGGGAAGGAAAAATTGGAAGGGGTGCCAGTGCAATATCTAGTTACATAAGTACTTCTCCTCACATTTCGAACTCAAATGGAAAATGCAATAAATTTGAGTTCACAATTGTACAGTTACAAAAACGAGAAAGAAGAGAGACATATGCAGCATTTGAATAGAGGAAGCTTGAAAACTCACCCTTTTCTTGGACAAAGTATTTACAGGTGACATAACTTTTGGCTGCACATAGTTCTTTCCTCGATAAAATACTATGGTGTCATCTCCATTTATTTGAATTGGGATCCCACCACTCAGTCTGGCAATTTCCTGGGCATATTCCTGTACTTGTCCGGGTTTACACGGCTTGCAAATCACCTTGACGGTTTCATGTTTCTTCCAATGCATATGCATGTTAAGAATAACACCTCCAAATATTCCTCGTTTGCCAATTGGTGCATAATTAGACTTCTTTTGGGCCATTTTCTTCATATAAAACCGCTCCTCACCTGTCAAGTCATCCGGTTTTACTTCAGGACCCTGAACTTTTGGAACTTCATACCTCTTAAGTCTTTCAATCAGCAAAGCTTCCTTTATTCTAGCCTGAACAGTAAACAAAGTCAAGAAAAGCAAAGACTGGGATAATAAATTAGGCTTTTTATCACAAATGGTCCCTGAGGTTTGCGAAATTATCACCCTATCATTTATTTGTGACACTAGGGTCCTTAAGGTTACCCTTCACACATCAAAATGGTCCCTGCCGTTAGCTTCCGTCAAATATTCTATTAAATTGCTGATGTGGCACATGTGAGGAGTCCACACATCCAATGGTATAGAGCCACGTGGCTTTAAATATAATATGTTTTAAATATTTTTAAAACTTAAAATCCAAAAAAAAAGAATTTAAAAGAAACTTTCAGTTTAGATTTTAAATGATTTTAAAAGAGTTATAAAGTCAACGGAGTTTAATTGAATTTAATTAAATTTGACTGAATTCTACAAGCTGCATATAAATTTTGATTGAATTCGTGTACCGATTTTAACTAAGTTTGTTAAAGTTTTATTATTGATTTTAATGGAGTTTATAGCACTCAAAAAACAAAGGGTGATGACAGTGGTGGCGATGGTGATGGTGATGGTGATGGCAATAGCAGTGGCGATGGTTGTTTGTGGGTGATGGTGGGGGAGGTACTAGGGGAGGAGGTGGGGGTGCTAGTGGTAGTGGTGGTGGAAGTGGGAGTGAGGTGGCAGAGGCGGTGGAGGTGGGAGTGGCGGTGGCGACGACAGTGGCTGGTGGTGACGGTGTGGCTGATAGTGGGGGTGATAATGGTGGTGGCGGTGAGAGTAAGGGTTGTGGTGTGGTGGTGGAGGTGGTGGCTGTAGCAGTGATGGTGATGGTGCTGGCGATGGTGGTGGTGACGGTAGGGGTGATGGTGGGGCTGGTAGTGGGGGCAGCGGTGGGTGGTGGTGCTCATGGTGTTGGTACTGGGGGTGGTGGTGGTGGTGATGGTGGTGGTGGTGGCGGTGACGACGATGACTGTGGTGGTGGTGGTGGCGGCGGCGGTGGTGGTAGTGGTGGCGGTGGTGATAGCCATGATAAGATGGAGGTAGTAGAAGTGGTGAAATCATATCTTGAGAATAAAAATAGTATATCTATCAAACTCTCTCGGGGGAAGCAAAGATTTGTCATGGCCTAAAATTAGTATATAATCAAATGACATCCACCACCTTTTGTATTTCCTTTAAAATCAATGAGTTTTTGAATACATCCAAACTTTTATGAAGTCTTTTAAAGTCGTGATTGAATACATCCAAATTTGAATGGAGTTTAAAATGTCTGAATTGAATACACCCATAATTGTATAAACTTCTATAAAATCGTGATTGAATACACCTGAACTTTTAAACTTCTTTAAAATCTTCTAAGTAAAAAATCTTAAAAGAAAAAGAAAAAATAGAAAGACCTGTACCATCCCTTCTGCATTCTCCCTCTGCCAGGGCCTTCCCCCATCCCCCCTGGCAGACCCACTCTTTGCCTCTCTCTCCCTCTCCATGTGTTCTCTCTCTCTCTCTCTCTCTCTCTCTCTCTCTCTCTCTCTCTCTCTCTCTCATAATGGCATTAAATTCCTCCTCTTTCTTTGAAGTCCCTGCTGTGCCTATAAATCAACACACTTTCAAAGGGTTTGAAACTTTCAACTTTGGAGGAAGAAGAATAAGAAAAAGGTATATGTTTTCTACAAATAGAACAATACCAACCCAAGTCTTGACCGTCTAAAGGTTGCAAGAGTTTTTTATCAGGGGATTTGAAGAAGACCCAGGTGGCTGTGACAGTTTGTTAACAGCAACGAGTAATTAAGGAGAGAATTATCTAGGTTTGGAGGATCCATAAGATTGGGGTTTTGAAAGAAAAATCCAGTTTTTAAGGAGGAAAAATGACTAGTTGTAGTGCAAGGAACGGTGTTGTGAGGCACTGGGAGAGGGAGAGAGAAAAAAAGAAGGGTAGGAGAGAGGAGTGGGTCTGCGAGGGGGTTGGCGCTGGAAGAGGGAGAACACAGAGGGGCTGGTGAAGGTCTTTTTATTTTTATTTTTATTTCAGTTTTAATATTTTTTTATTTATCAAAAGACTTAAGTTTCTTTAAAACAATTTTTTAATGGATTTAACGTTTTTATCACATGGCTCTATACCACTGGATGTGTGCGCTCCCCACATGTGCCACATCAGCAATTTAACAGAATATTTAACGGACGCTAATGGTAGGGACCGTTTTGATGTGTGGAGGGTAACCTTAAGGATCATTAGTGTCACAAAAAACATTTGGAATGAAAGGTGATAGTTTCACAAACCTTAGGGACCATTTGTGATAAAAAGCCAATAAATTAATCTTCATAAGTGTAGTGCTATCAAAAGAGATTTTTAAAAGGAATGACAAAACAAGCAGGATAGGAGGGACAGTATTTGTGTTTGAAAGTATTGATATTTGGTTTAGAAGTGTTTAAATGACTTCAACCCTACCAACCATAAGAAACCAATGACAGTGAAACGGAACTTAATGAAAAAGTCCTCTTCTAGTGCACACAAAAAGGAGGAAAATGTAAGAGGTCTTGTCAAATTGGGAGAGAAAAAAAGGGAAAGAAATCCAACATGATAATAGAACAAAGCAAAAAATAACAATAAAATAAAAAGAAGTTGATCACAGGTCATCGTTAGAAAAGGTACAATTACATTATCTAAACATAATTGTCCAAGTCCCCCAATGAAGGCAAGGAGATAGCTTCCTAAGAAAGAGAAGCACAATTACACAACAAAATATCTATCTCTGACGAGCAGAGCTGCTATAATGAGAGGATTCATAAACACTAGCATCTTCCCTGACACAATTTGTTTAAAAATAAACTTCTTTAAATTAAAAAAAAAAACAAATTCAGGGGAGGGTGAGGATGAGGGTGAGAGCAAAACTTTTGCCATGGGGTCCCTTGGGAGTTATCACCTTTTTCATACTAAACAATCAAACAACTGAAATCTTGACAACTAAGAAACGTTTGTTCACAAATGTTTTTCCTTCCCAAAAATACACTTGCAAGTTAGCTTGGTTCTGAGCATGGTATTCTTATTTCTCTTTTCTTTTCTTTTTTCCAGTTCAGTCCCAAATTGGTCTTATATGCATAAGCACTCCATAAACTTCAATTTCACACACTAAGATTTTCAGATTTTTTTAAGAAACTTTCAGAAAGTGGATCATGCATGCTACAAACCTAAAGACTAGCCTTATTAAGGCCAATCCCTGTATTGACCGTATTTTAGAGTTTGTTGCAAGTCATTCTGCACTAAGGAAAGCACTTCATCTGCAGAAAGACCATTTCTTAAGGTTGATATCCAGTTTCCTTAACTCTCCAAATCAACAAAATCTGAAGTGTTCTTAAACCTTTTTCTTTTTGGTGTAACGGAAGTATTAAAAATGTTACCTAACACTATGAGTTCTTTAGAATTTTATAAATCTGACTATGATAAAACATTCCACAAAGTTATCTAGCTATACACAGACGTAAGACATTTTATAAGCCTCGTAAACATACACTATACAAACCAAAGGTAATGTTCCATCTCATTTCCAAGTCGAATCCTGATTTGCTGATAGACACTACTAAAATCCACCTTTGAGAACGAACTAGAACCTACCACTATTTCTGATGTTTTCAAGCCTATGAATGGCCGGGTGGCAAATGGGAATCCTATAGTTGACTGTCCTCTATTTTATTGACACGAATTTTACCCACATCCACCAAAACTTTCAAAGCAGAAACAGCACAAGTACTAAAACTATGATCAATAGGAACCCTATCTAAAAGACCTTCTACTAGCTTATTCAACTTGCAATGCTCCTAGGATTCATCTTTATCCTATAATGTGGAAAATTAGGAAACTAAGATTGAGGGACTAGATCAATAGCAAGGTCAATATGTCTTATGGGTGGCAACTCATCCAGAAACTCTTGTAAGTGTCACAGCATGAACCTCATCTAGCCAATGATTAACCACTAGTGGACAGTCAACTCTAGACTCGATAGCAATCTGAACACTATTTACCTGCGACAACTACCATCACTCCAAGTTCTTAGCCTCTTTTTCAAACTTTCCACGGGGAAAACATGAAATTTATGCTTGCTAGGTTCTAGGAAGCGGACCAACACTTAAGATCATTAAAGCTTTCTATCCATACAATAGCTCTTCCTCATTGGATCATGATCATAAAGCCAATGACGTGGTTACATCCATAGGAAAGACACCGCAACAAGAAGAGTTAATTCAGCTCACCTTTTCAAGCTTGTACTTGATCCTCTCCTCAGCAGTGGCAAACTTCTGCCTTTTCTTCTTCCTCTTTATGCCTAGCCGACGCGGGTCCTTCCTGTTGGCTGCTTTTCTCTCCTGCTTCTCTCTCATTCTCTGTAGCTTAAACCTCTTCTTGGTCTTCCACTTCTCCTTTTTCGGAGGATCGATCTCGTGCATCTCGAACTTGGGTTTCCCTTGTGATATAATCAAATTCACCGTTCCATGGCTCAAGTTTCTGAAAACCCATGATGAGTTTGGTGGGATTGGCAGAGGCAAATGTTCGGGTGGAATAAAAATTGGTTCTCGGGTTGGAAAACCTGACCTGGAAGAGACAGAAAATGTAGCAAGAACGTAGTGAAAACGCAATGCTAATGTGTAAGTGAGTGACCTAGTGATCAAAATAGCCAATTATTTCCTCATTCTCACTACTCCATTTTCTATAACCCCATTCCATATAGATTTTCCACAGTAAAAAATCATTATCTAAAGGAACCCTCAACGGGGGCTCAGTGAGTTAAGTATTTGGCTGGATAGGACATGCATTCTTGAGAATCCATATAGGTTTCAGTTTTAAAGGGGTTCGATGGGTTGTGTGGAGCAAAGAGTTTTGGATGCAGAGAAAATTGATTCTTAGATAGCAGAAAACAACCAAACAAACAATATATGGCAAACATATGATGCACACAGAGAGAGAGAGAGAGAGAGAGAGAGAGAGTACCTTAGGAAGAGAGGTTTGGAAGGTGACGATTTGAGAATCGAAGAAGCTCTACGAACAGCAATACTAAACACAGCTTTTGCCATTTTACTAACAAATTTTCAGGGAGAGAGAGAGCAGAGAAATAAGACTGCACGGTCGAGAACTAGACCGGATTTAAACCGCTATGGACCGGCGGTTTATAATATGAGCTGCGATTCCACAAGCCCAGGTCCACCCAATAAACCACGTGTCCAAACATCAGCATCTTAAAGCTAAATGTTGACTTTTTTATCTTTCCATATCCAATGTTCTTTTGACACGTCAAACGAACTTGAGTCCTCATATTTACAACCTGAACCCTTGCCCCTCTCTCTCTCTCTCTCTCTCTCTCTCTCTGGCGTCGAGACCCAAAAACAAAGCGTTTCCATGTCCTCCATGATCATCTAACAAAAGGGTCGTCACGAATTTTCAGTAAGTCTCTTATCGTTGGAAATTAGTTTGATTTTAAAATTTGGGGAATTTTTCTTTTCTTTTTCTTATGTGATTATTTTAGGGTTTTTTTTGGGTCAATTCTTGCGTTTTATGTGATAACTTGCATGGATTCATATATCTCTGATTGTTTTTCTTGATTAGTTTTCCGTTTGGTTGCTGAGAAATGTGGGAATATGAATGGTGGTGAAAAAAGCTTTTGACTTTGGATTGTTTTGCCTTTTTACTCTCTTACCAAAGGAAGGCACAGCTCTAGAATTTAATTAGCAATTGTCTTTTTCTTTATGAATTGGATATGGTTATTAAGGAAAATTAGAACTCGGGCGCTGTTTGATTGCTGAGGGAATGTGGGAAGAGAGAAGAAGAAATTGAATCGTCAAATATCACTTATCAATCTCTTTGACCCTTTATCTTAACTTCTTTCCATTTAAACAAAGCTTATTCAGTTGTTAATTAGTTAGGTTGGTTTTTTTATTATTTTATTTTAGGTAGCCTAATTGACATAGAAAACAAGACTGAGAATTTTTCTCTTTTTGGGTTCTTTGGCTATGAACCAAAGAATTTGGGTCTAACCCAAGTCTTATACGATTATTGTGTCCTTCGCTGAAGTTTTTGTTGTTATCTAAACAGCACATTCTGATATGTGTGTAGATTTTCTTTCCTCATTATATCTGGCAAATAATAAGACTTTTGCAAATCTGCGTCTGCTGAACATCACTTGTTTGTGGGGTAAATTATTGAAAATTTTCTTGTTACTGCAGTGGAATTTTCGGTTGATGGTGATGTTAGTGGCGAGGTGGTAGGAAGTTCTGCTGAGGTAGAAATTAGTAGAGCAGGTGATGAAAATGAAACGGGTGGAAGTTCTATTGAAGGAGCATTCCAACTGGGTCAGGATGATAAAATGAATCAAGATTCTCCTGGAAAGGATATAATTCCACAAGCAGTTCCTGTTGTATCGGTGGTTCCAGCAGATGAGCCATATGTGGGTCAAGAGTTCGAAACTGAAGCAGCTGCGCATGCATTTTATAATGCATATGCCACTCGTGTGGGATTCATAATTCGTGTAAGCAAACTCTCTCGATCAAGGCGTGATGGATCTGCTATTGGTCGTGCACTTGTATGTAACAAAGAGGGTTATAGAATGCCTGACAAGCGCGAAAAAATTGTAAGGCAGAGAGCAGAGACCAGGGTCGGTTGCAGGGCAATGATTTTGGTGAGGAAAGTAAGTTCTGGTAAATGGGTCGTTACAAAATTTGTAAAGGAGCACACTCATCCTTTGACACCTGGGAAAGGTCGAAGGGATTGCATTTATGATCAATATCCGGTTAGTTATTGTTCTTCTCTTTTTGGGCATTAATGCTAGGCAAAATTGCATATATGACTGTTACAAATTGTTGGTAGCATATGACAATCTGTTCCTTACATTTGAGCTTTTCCTGGTTGAATGTACTTCTGCATGTCTTCGTATGGATGGTCTTGGTTTGTGAATGATTTAATTAATTCTGAGTAGTATTAATAAGTTTATGCAGTAAGTTGAGTTTACAAACCAATACATTACATGTAAGAGTTATGTTCTTTTTCCACTATACTTTATAGTCACTAATCCATACATTAAAATGGATTGATTAGTCCACCTATGGAATGGACGTCCAGTTCTTTTTTGAGTCCATATCATTGTTACCAACAAAACATACCGACATGTTATCGATACATTTTAACAATATCATTGTGCGTCCACTTTAACAAAAATGGACGTCCTGCACAGAGAATTTTTTATGGATTCATGCTCAAAATCATGGTCAGAAAGTGTGGGTGTTATATTTGTGAAAATTCTGAAAGGGGTTTGAATTCTTGAATGCTGGATATTCTGTTTGAAAGTTGTAAACAATGGTAATATACAAAGACCTTGTGATTTGTGCTCAAAACAGCCTTCGATTTGAAGTTTTAAGTATCAAAATATTATATATTTTTTCAAATAATAGCTTGTTATGTATTTTAATTTACCTTTTGCCTTCTTATTCAGAATGAACATGACAAGATTCGGGAACTATCTCAGCAGTTGGCCATAGAGAAAAAGCGTGCTGCGACCTATAAAAGACATCTCGACCTAATATTTGAGCACATTGAAGAGCACAATGAGAGTCTATCAAAGAAGATCCAACACATAGTAGAGAGTGTGAAAGAGATCGAGGGCAAAGAACAGCAACAACACAGATAGTTTTTCTATGGCGATCAAAGCACTTTTTGTTTTGGTGAAACACAGAATCAAAGCAATGCAGTGGAGAATGCTGCAGACATTGTTTTGATTTCAGTGTTGGCTTACGATATACATTGTCGTTCGCCGGAGTTTTAGGTGTCTAGTTAGTTTATATAGCTTGGGATGTTTTTGTCAATGGCATTCATTGGACTGCTTGGCATAAGTTGTTGTCTGCAGCAAATGGTCGGTAGGAAAGTTGTTGAGTCCATGTACAGTTTATTTAAGCCATCCATTCCATATGAATCGTGCTTAACAATGCAATAACGTAGAGCAGTGTTAGAATGTCCCAAGGAAAGTTGAATCAAGCCATGCCCATGACACGTGAAATTTGATATGAGGTTTGTTTTGTATAGCATCAAAAATATTGTACTCGCCCTTCTAAATAGAACTTTTGCATTTTGACATTGGTCTGTCGATGATTTTCTGAAAGCTGAATCCGTCCAATTGCTTTGAGTATTCTAATGCATTACTCATGCCTTGTTTTTATTTTTAATTTTGGCTTGGAATAATCATGCCTTGTTAGGTTTATTTTATTTTATATTTTATGAGGGTTTGAATTTGAGACCACTGGTCTGCAAGTGAAGACTCTATTCCACTGGGTTAGACTCGTTGCCCATGCCTTGCTAGGTTTAAGAAGTAGTTGTAGCCATTCATTCTCAAAGATAAATAACTTCAATATTTCATCAAACTTCAAATTCAACATTCATATCTTTTTATCAATTACAACTCACATTTGAACATCCAGATGACCACGTGTTATTATCATGTAGATGCCATTGTAAACATGGAGGAAAGCAGAGAAGGATAGTAGAAAATACACAGTGTCTACACGATAATAATGTCCGGATGTCATTATAGGAGAATTTATGTATATATATATATATATATATATGATTATATAATTGGCATATCTTGTTCAATTTAGGTGGGTTTCTTAAAACTTACAACCACAATTGAACCAAACCATTATGGTTCGGGTTGTGTTTTATTGAAACCCTAAGCCCCATAATCGCGCCTAAAGTGAATGGAAAAAGCTCCAGGTTGTATTTTACGTTAGATGGCTTGAGAACCACGTGAGAGGCATGTGGTTAAAATTTAACGGAAGTTGGATGAATTCAATAGAAATTGAAACGTGTCCTTGAATTATGCCAAATTGAAACTACAAGGATAAATTTGACAGAATGAAAACAACAAGAAACAAAATAATAAAACCAGCAACTAAGGGGACCAAAAGCATACTTTTGCCTTCACAAAATTTGCAGAAATTGTGCACAAGCTTCCAACCCAGCAACGTAGTAAGGCAATGGCTGTGAAAATGAAAAATACTGCAACTGTGTTCTTCTCCTATGCTCTTGAGCCCAAATAATGGTTTACATTACATAAACTTGTAATTGTGCCTTCTATTCTATGTTACACCGATACTTGGCCGGATATGGGGTAGAACTATTTTGAAATGAATTGAAAAGAATGTGGTGTTTTTGAAAATATGACAAATATGGGGTCAAAATGTAATTTGTAAAACTTGGCCAGATAACACAAAGCTTCGTGTTCTCGACAGAAAGAGGGAAAGGCTAGGTTTTTCCATTTGAAAACAGACGGCGGCACCAACCAACTCACAGAAAAGTTGCCGAAGGAAGAAGAAGAACGAAGAAGAAGAAGTAAGAAGAAGAAATAAGAAATAAGGTTCGAAAGGACTTCTTCTTCTCCACTGAAAGCAGTAGCTGCTGCTGCTGCATCTGCTCCACCAGGTTACTTGTTACTCCTTCCAATTACTTTGTAGAGGTCTTAGTTCATTCATTATAACCGAATTCAAATGATGTCTAGATTTTATTGATTAATAGTAAAAAATTTATAACAAAAAAATAATATTTAATTTTCGAAATTTCAAGAGGAATTGGGTGAATATAAGAAATCCAGAAACAATATGAGCTGTGTGTGTTGTATGCTTAAAAGGATAGATAGGTTACTGAGCTGGGTGTATAGATGAACTTATGTCCTTTGTTGTCTTTATACACTATGATAAAACTACAAAGCAAAATTTTTAAGTGTGGGTTAAGATGAACGTTGGATTTAAATAGAAAAACTTAATTACCTTATCAGGTTGTAATTGCAATTTCGCAATTTACTATTGAATTCAAGGAAGAATGCGCCAGTGTAAGAAGGAACGGACGAGTAGGCAATAGGTAAATCGCACCGTAAGCACCCAACAAACGAAAACCATCCATAGAAAAGGAAAAATGAAGCTACAGACTTACTATTTAAGGGTGTGGTGTGGCCCAAAAGTTTCTTGGAAGATGTTTTTCTAACACATGGGTTTCAAGGAACGACTTTAACCCCAAAAAAAAGAGAGAAAAATGAGAGAAGGAGCTGCAAATGAGGCCGTTCATGTTATAATTTTACAAAATGTTTATATATGTTTTTTTCATTCAAAGCATGCTGTATAAGTTGGCATTTTTCCACACTATTAATGTTGGGGGGTGGCCCATTAGGTTGCATTGATTTTGTTTGTTTACAATTTTCGGATATTTTTGGAAGATCAGTTGTTTAACATCCTTTTTTTTTTTACATTGAGTTGCTGTTTTTAATTCAGTTCTGCTTAGTTTGATAGTTGGGTTACTGTATCGTCTGTTCAGTTTCAGTCAAAAGAGTGTATGTGTTACTGGAAAACAGTTGCCTGTTAATTTCTAAAAGGTGAAGGTCTATTTCATGTATCTACATATACAAATGTATTTGAAAATAATTTTGACATTTTAGTGCATATCTATAGATGTTGTTGCATTGGAACTGATGAAAGCGGAGGAACATAGATTGAAGATATCTGGCGGTGGTGGCTGGCCAACAGCCACATGTGCGTCATGATACTACTGTCATGGAATTGTCAAGGGTTGAGATTCCTTTGACAGTTCTTTACTAGAAGGAACTTTTCCGTTTCAAAAATCCCATTTTGGTTATCATGACGACTTTGCTCATGACCTTTCCGCTTACTCACCCATTTTCCCAAATATCCCTTTTAGGGTTTATCCCTTTTGATTTGGCTTCATCCTCAACTTGCAGTTGCAAACATTAAACTCATTTTTACGCATATCTATTGGAAGGTGTGTAGAGCTGTAGCTCTAGTGCTTGCACCACCTCCTTCTTGTCTGTTGGTTCTGGTTACCATGTTTGCTTTGGGATGGGATTTCTCATTCTCTGTTTGCTGGATGCTTTCTTCGGGATGTTTGAACGGGGTCAATTCCAGTAATGTTGGTGAACCTCGGTTGGTGTATGTTCCAAGGTTTCATTGGCTTGGTTTGCTTGTGACAGCTATCATTTCCTTGTTTGTCTTAGGTTTTATGCGGGCTTCTAGCCTTATGCGGGGTTATTGCCTTTTGGGGGCTTTACGCCCTTTTGTGTTCTTTTTTGTTTTTGTTGGCCTTATGCCGCTTTAGTTTCTTTTCCATTCGGGATTACAATCTTCATGCTATGCCGCACTTTGGTTTTTGTTAGATCGGTACCTGGTTTAATTTTGTTGCTTTCCTTTGCGGGTGTTTTTGCCCCACTTTGCTTGTAGTGTTGTTTGCCCTTTTGTTGGTTTGCAATGAATTGCTACTCTGACCAAAAAAAAAAAGAGTAAAACTTGGAATCAGATATTGAAGGCCCAAAATGTTCGCATAATAGGTCCACCGTCACTGTAACATTTGGGTGCATCATTTGACCCAAGTAAAACATTTTTCTCTTTCGGCCCACTGTCATTATGGGTCTCTATGAACCTCCCCATATCCTTTTTGGGCCACACCGATTTGCCTAGGCCCATTCCATGTCCCTTCTTTTTAGCATTTCTTCCGTCTGTCGTCACCCTTCCTCAGTCATTAGGTTTCTTTGTCTTTGTTTGTTTACAATTTTGGGATATTTTTGGAAGATAAGTTCTTTTTTCACATTGACTTGCTGTTTTAAATTCAGTTCTGCTTAGTATCGTCAGTTCAGTTTCAGTCAAAGGAGTGTATGTGTTTCTGAAAAACAGTGCCTGTTAATTTCTGAAAGGTGAAGGTCTATTTCGTGTATCTACATATACAAATGTATTTGAAAATAATTTTGGCATTTTAGTGTCTCTATTTGGGCTTGAAATTGCATATATATGTTGGACTTTGTTTGAATTTGCTTTTGATTTACAGGGTGTGCCTGTGTTCTTCTACAAAAATGAAGAAGATGATAGCTCTAGGGTTTGAGGGTTCAGCCAACAAGATTGGTGTCGGGGTTGTCACCTTAGATGGCACAATTTTGTCAAACCCACGCCACACATACATTACCCCTCCCGGCCAAGGGTTCCTTCCCCGCGAAACTGCACAACACCATCTCCAACACATTCTCCCGCTGATTAAATCTGCTCTGGACACTGCCCAAATAACGCCCAAGGAAATTGATTGCCTTTGTTACACCAAGGGTCCTGGCATGGGAGCACCATTACAAGTTGCTGCCATTGTTGTTAGGGTTCTTTCACAGCTTTGGAAGAAGCCCATTGTTGCAGTTAATCATTGCGTTGCACATATTGAGATGGGAAGGATTGTGACAGGTGCAGATGATCCTGTTGTGTTGTATGTCAGTGGTGGGAACACACAGGTAATTGCATATAGTGAAGGGAGGTATCGAATCTTTGGGGAGACCATTGATATCGCTGTTGGAAATTGCTTGGATCGGTTCGCCAGGGTATTAACACTCTCCAATGATCCAAGCCCTGGATATAACATTGAGCAGGTATTTGAATGTGGTATGTTTTGTTCCATTGAATCAGTAGAGGTTGAAATTGGCATTCATGCTTTCTTTTCTTTTTCTATGGAATCCTTTTAAGTTATCTTATCAAGATTTCCTTTCTTTTTCCAAGAAATCTGAGAACTAGCTGTTCTTACTTGTTACTATGTTGGGTTTAACTTGGGCTGGACTTAATTTGATTTCTTAATCATAAAGACGCAACAATCTAGCAACAAGAGAGATTTAACATGCAAGGTCTGAAAAAGGATAATTCTAATATTTGACCTTATATGATTCAATATTTTCTTCTACTACAGTAGTTCAGTTAAATCTTATTGTGACCCCAAAAAGAAAACGAAACTGGAAAAGTGTATCATATGGGAGCTAGTGGCATTTATTTAGACAGAAGGTGAAATGGCTTCCCTCTTCCTTTTTGCGTAAGTGGCCTCTAGTTTTAGCGAAGAGGTTGAGTTGCCATATTTTTTATGATCTATTTCACATGGTACCTGTTCATAGGTTTTATTAAAATTGAAGAAATCTGATTTGGAGTTTTCTTCCCGCTTGCATTGTGAGAATGTTGGTTGTTAATTTCTGTACTTATTTTAAAAAACATTTTTAAATTTAAAATGCTGCCGATATGATTTCTATATATTCTATTGTGGGTGGCCTATTGCATTCCTGTATATGGTGAATCAATTTGAAATGTGTGAACCCATCATGGTCGGGTAGTTGATTATCTTTTTAATACATGTATAGTTCCATAATGTTTACAGACGGTTTCAAACTCATAGTCATCTCTATAAACTAGAGTCATATAGTTTGCCAAATTTTAGGATGATCAGGTGATGCAGTCAATCTTATTGCACTGAATGGGCATAAGAAATCCATATGTAATAACTCTTGAAGTTGAATTATCATCATCGTTAGTGTCATCATTATTACCACTATTATGCTTATTATTTGATTTGAGCTACATTTCTATCCCATGCTTTAGTTGAATATTTTGTGGAAGTGCTTCCAGCATGACTTGTGTGATCCCTTCCCCTCCCAGCTTGCAAAGAAAGGAGAACAGTTTATAGACCTTCCTTATGTTGTGAAAGGGATGGATGTGTCTTTTAGTGGAATTTTGAGCTACATTGAAGCCACTGCTGTGGAGAAGCTCAAGAATAGCGAGTGCACCCCTGCAGATCTATGCTACTCACTCCAGGTAAACTTTGGAATCAAAGCTATTTTGATGGGAAAATAGGATTTAGCAAATGGGACTTATCAGGAAAAAAGAGCGACAAATAATTTCCAATTTAATAACTCTCTGCAAGTGAAAGAGGAAGAATGATGGCTGTAATGATGGACTACTTACATGATTTATTTAATTTTATTAATTTGGTTCAGGAAAATGTGTTTGCAATGCTTGTGGAGATAACGGAGCGTGCAATGGCACATTGTGACAAGAAAGATGTCCTTATTGTTGGCGGTGTAGGTTGCAACGAACGCTTGCAAGAGATGATGAGAATTATGTGCTCTGAACGGGGTGGAAGGTTGTTTGCAACTGATGATAGGTATTGTGTTGATAACGGTGCCATGATTGCTTATACTGGTCTTCTTGCTTTTGCTCATGGCTCATCAACCCCGTTTGAGGAATCGACTTTTACGCAACGGTTCCGAACTGATGAAGTGGAAGCAATCTGGAGACTAAAAGAGGAGTCAGAAAAACTTAAACGGGTTCATGGATGAGACTACCTAAGTCTTATGATTCTTGAGGTATGGTGTTTCTTGTACAGAAAGAATTGACACTTGGGAAGATATTTGCATGAGTAATTAGCTTTGAGTTTCCTACCATTGAACTATGTAAAGACTGTTTAGTATGATTGCCTAAGCCTTTGCCTAAGGAATACATCGTTTATATTCATTTTTATATCTTTTCCTGCTTTAAGCACCTAAGGAGTACTTATCTTGCCCATGCCTGTAATTTTTCTTCTTTTTATCAATAAAGTTTGTCTTTGTGTTTCTTCTCCCAAAAGGAAAATCCTAATTAAATAACACTAAAAGACACAAATCAAAATAACAGTATGTCAATGTGGTGTGAGCACGTGTTTATGTGTGTATATGCTTGTGTGTGCGTTTTTCTGCGTATGTGTATGCATGTATATATGCTTCTGTCCTGCTGCTCCTGCATCAAACTTCATATTGAAAACAGCAGGAAAGCCGGATTAGGAACTCAAATTAGTCTGTCACACAGGCCTATTTCTTCATTCCTCATGAGTTGTGAAGTTGTTTACTTCACATAACTTCCTCATAGAGGATTGTTTGATGACTGAGGAAGAAAAATGGTTAGATTAGAGGACAATATTTATTTTTCTCCCTTACACTTGAAGGATAGTTTGAAGAGATCTTTCTTTTCCTTAAATAAATGTTAAAAAAATATATATGTGAAATTAAATCCTCTTTGCTTTGCTTACTATGTTTTCATGTTTTCCAATTGACAGGTTCAAGCCCCTCATGTACCTTGGTATCGAAAAAAATTATGTATGCATCAACCTCAATTCGATCTCCATTTGGCTCTGTAAATTAATGTATTGTTTTTTATTAGGTTTATCAGGTAAGGCTAAGTCCTTTCAAGCCGTATTTGGAATGATTTTCCAAGTCCAAGAAGCACATAATATCATTAACTTTGAATCACTGAGATTCAGTGTATTGATACTGTTTTGTTGGGCTTTAGCTCTTATTACGGTTGTACTTTTGAATTTGAATATATTACAGAAACTTTTGAATATTTTAGTTTGCAAGAATTCTTACTACAATTTCCTCTATTTTCTGCAAATTTAAGTGAAAATTAGTGACAGACGTATTATCAAATTCACCAAAATTAGATCAGTAAACAGTAAACTCTTCCAAAATGGAGCTCTAAATGTATTCTCCTAATCGATTCTAGGTCCATACGAGAAACCTTGTGCAATGAGTCCTGTTTTTTTTATATCTCAAAATTTCATTTTTCTCATTATGTTATGTACGAGCACCCATTTGTATCTCAAAATACTTAGACGAATCAAAGAAATGTGAAACTAACTAGATTAATTGGATTTGATTGAAGTAATAGAAAATCCACCTGGATATGGAGAAGGCTATCGGAAGCTGTTGACTGAGGCCATGAACATGAACAGCAGTAGAATTGTTGCTTTCAAGAACAAGACTCCTCCCCCTGTAGAGCTCTTCCCAAGCAACTTCTCTTTAGATAAACCTACTGAATCAAACCCCCCTAAGGCACGAAGAAGATATATTTCTCTGAGTGCAGACAGAACACTTGATGCTCCCGACCTTATGGATGATTACTACCTTGATTTGTTGGATTGGGGAAGCTCCAATGTTCTTGCAATAGCTCTTGCAAACACAGTTTATTTGTGGGATGCTACCGATGATTCTACTTGGGAACTGGTCACATTTGAGGATGAAAGGGGACCTGTTACCAGCGTCAATTGGGCTATGGATGGACGCCAGATTGCCATTGGACTGAACAATTCCGAAGTAGAGCTATGGGATACAACTGCCAGTTCTCAAGTGATAACCTTGAGTGGTTGCCACCTATCGCGAGTAGGCTCACTGGCATGGAACAATCACATTCTTACAACTGGAGGAATGGATGGCCGCATCGTTAACAATGATGTAAGAATTGGATCGCACATTGTTGTTGAGACATACAGAGGACATGAGCAAGAGGTTTGTGGGCTTAAATGGTCAGCTTCAGGCCAGCAATTAGCAAGTGGAGGAAATGATAACCTGCTCCATATATGGGACAACAGATCATATTCACGAACACAGTGGCTTCACAGGCTCCAAGATCATACAGCTGCTGTAAAAGCCCTTGCTTGGTGTCCTTTCCAGAGAAATTTGCTAGCTTCTGGTGGAGGCGGGAATGATGATCGGCGCATAAAGTTCTGGAACACTCAGACAGGTGCATGCCTAAACTCTGTTGACACTGGCTCTCAGGTTTGTGCTTTGCTGTGGAATATGAATGAACGAGAGATGCTTAGCGCACATGGGTTTACTCAGAATCAGCTTACTCTTTGGAAATACCCATCAATGTTTAGAATTGCAGAACTCACTGGTCATACTTCTACAGTCCTTTATATGGCTCAGAGCCCAAACGGTTGCACAGTAGCATCAGCAGCTCATGAAACACTGAAGTTATGGAATGTTTTTGGGGACCCTAAGGAGGTTAAACCAGCTCCCAAAGCTGATCCTGAGCCTTTTGCCCATTTGAATCGTATCCGCTGATCAAACTTTGCCAGTTCCATGGAAATTAAGCCACCCAGAATATATTGCAGACAAGGTGCATAAAAAGTATTTGTGAGTCGAACATTTTGGACTTTGTTTGAATTTCCTTTTGATTTACAGAGTGTGCCTTCTACAAGAATGAAGAAGATGATAGCTCTAGGGTTTGAGGGTTCAGCCAACAAGATTGGTGTTGGGGTAACAATTTTGTCAAACTCGTGCAACACATACATTACCCCTCACGGCCAAGGGTTCCTTCCCACGAAACTGCACAGCACCATCTCCAACACGTTCTCCCACTGATTAAATCTGCTTTGGAAACTGCCCAAATAACGCCCAAGGAAATTGATTGCCTTTGTTACACCAAGGGTCCTGGCATGGGAGCACCATTACAAGTTGCTGCCATTGTTGTTAGGGTTCTTTCACAGCTTGGAAGAAGCCCATTGTTGCAGTTAATCATTGCAGTGCACGTATTGAGATGGGAAGGATTGTGACAGGTGCATATGATCCTGTTATGTTGTATGTCAGTGTGGGAACACACAGGTAATTGCATATGGTGAAGGGTGGTATCGAATCTTTGGAGAGACCTTTGACATGCCGTTGGAAATTGCTTGGATGGATTCGCCAGGGTATTAACACTCCCCAGTGATCCAATCCCTGGATATAACATTGTGCAGGTATTTGAATGTGGTATGTTTTGTTCCATGTTGAAATTGGGCATTCATGCTTTCTTTTCTTTCTTTCTTATTTTTATTTTTATTTTTATTTTTATTTTTCTGTGGAATCCTTTTAAGATGGTATCATGAAGATGCAACAATCTAAGCAACAAGAGAGATTTAACATGCAAGGTCTGAAAAATGATAATTCTAATATCTGAACTTATATGATTCGGCATTTTCTTCTACTAGAGTAGTTCAGTCAAATCTTATTGAAGGTGAAATGGTCCTCTTCCTTTTTGCCTAAGGCGGCCTCTAGTTTTAGAAAAAGGATTGAGTTGCCATATATTTCACATGGTAACTGTTCATAGATCTTATTAAAATTGAAGAAATCTGATTTGGAGTTTTCTTCCCGCTTGCATTGTGAGACTGTTAATCGTTAATTTCTGGTACTTTTTTTTAACTTTTCTGAAATTTTTAAATGCTGCCGATATGATTTCTATATATTCTGTTTTGGTCTGTATATGGTGAATTTTGAAATGTATGAATCCATGATGATCGGGTAGTTGATTATTTTTTTAATACATGTATAGTTTCCACAACACAAGATATAAAGTAATAATCACAGTTTCTCTAATTTGGGTTCGTTGATTGCTTTAATTTTAGTACTGATTTCAGCCAAGATGGTAGTTAAATGTTGCTTAGTTGATGACTAATCAGGTACAATTTCCTACCTTCTTCCTTTTTACAAGATTACATTTGAGCAATCTTTTCATAAAACAGACTTTGGTATATGTTAACAATTTTGAACTTTAAAAGACGGTGTGTGCAGCAGCAGCTAGTTGTTTTAGCTGTATGATGAAAGTTGTAGCCATTGAACCTCATTATGAAGATCACAGCCATTACCAATTTACCTGATGTAAGAAGCTTGATTCTGTTGGTCTTTAATTTACGTGATGCATCAATTCAATGAAACAATTATCGGAATACATGAACAAATTTTATTACTTGAATGCTTCTGTTGGATTTTTTTTGGGTTGAAAGTTCCTTTTATTCTTGATTTGCATGTGGTTGTTCTTGATTCACTGTCACTACTCCCCTTTCCCCATCTTAAGTTAAATATTTGAGATTAGTACATTGATCTATATTCATTACCATTGATTTCAAACCCAACACAACCAGCAACAGAAAAATCTACTAACTCATAGCCTAGTGATAATTCTCTTCCGAATAAAAAGAAACAAAAGAGAGAGAATGGCATCAGAAAGATGACCAACAATGGCAAAACTAGACTAATTCAATATCTTGAATTTGAAGCCTTATTCCAGCATTTTATTTCTGAACTATTTCAAACATTCTTCTATATAATTACCCCAACATTTAGGAAGAATAGGTAGGGATGCATATGTTCAGACTTTCTATGTAGTAAGGGTGTCCTTATGTTTCCTATAGAATAAACTTTTCTTTTTTCATCTTCCGTATTTTTATTTTAACCTGAATGTTTGATTATTACAAGTTACTTTATACGTAGTTTAGTCTTTTACTCATCGCAAAAGTAATTGACTATCAATTTATCATTTTGGTGCCCTTTTTTCTTTGTTCTTTGTTCTTTTTCCTTTTTCAAGTTTCAGGTTTCTGTCTTATCTTAGAATCTGTCATGAGCTTGTTTGCTTGTTTTTTGGTTTATTTTTCCTGATATTAATTTGGTTTTATCACAATGGTTTCTGATATGGTGGAGGGCCTTGCCCCCATATTGTATTAGGTGTCTGTAATATTTGTATTTTTCAATGAAATAAGAGTATACATAATAATAGTTCATCATTTTGTTTTTTCTTTTTCCTCCATTGATCAAAGGCGATTCAAAGCCAGATCAGTGGCTCTAGAGCTAGAGGGGTTGAGTTTCTTTCCGCAATACCTACGTCATTCCAACGACAAGACGTCAACAGGAAACAGACAGAGGACATTCAGGGGAGTTGGTGGAAAGGTGAAAACAGAAACCACTCCCCATAGCCATTAAATTCCAGGAAAACAGGTTGGGTTTCCCTCCATACCCATGAAGATTTCGTCAGTAAAAACATCTAATTCCAGTTTGCAAAAACTCACAAGAGGTATTCAAGGGAGTTGATTGACAAAAGTTAAAACAGATCACCGTAACTGACTCGGGAGCATTTGTGCTCACCACTTTAACTTAAGGTGTACCCTCACCACCCATCTCAACATTTGACACGTGTCCCTTAGCATAACCATGGTTGCATAAATACAAAGTAAAGAGTTAACTATGGTTATGCCAAGGGACACGTGTCAAGTGTTGAGATAGGTGGTGAGGATACACCTTGAGTTAAAGTCGTGAGCAAAAATAAACCCTAACTGACTCTTGATATGGGCTGTTCTTGTCAGAATAACTACTACTCCCTTGTTTATTGGAGCGAATACTGTTCAGCAAATATACTCCAAATATTTAAGAATCGTCATCATGCCGATTTTCTATAAATACAAGAGGATGTGAACTGGAGAAAGGACAACAAAAAAATCAAATCAGAACAAAACTCTTAGTCATACTGACAAAAATCAAGCAAGATCACATGATCTTAAAAGTCTTCAAACTCGTAAGCAATTAGGCTATCTAGCTTGCAAAAGCCATCCAGCTTTCAACAAAACAGGCAAAACTCGAATCTCTGACTTCAACCCAGCTCGGAGAAGTAATTCACAAGGAAAACAAGATTTCTCTCGTTACAAATTTGGTTCAGAATAGGTGATCCAAGCAGAACCCATGTTGTTCATAATATGAAAACCTCAACAAATTTTCAGATACATCCTGATGTCTTAAGATCCCTAGAATAACTCACAGGTGATCCTCAGTCAAGCAGAACAAATACTGAAGTGCAATTTCAGGCCAGCAACTGTCAATCCAGCCCCTTTCAATCCAATCCAGATTGGAGAAATCCCAGTTTTGCTCGTTCTACAAGCCTCTCAATGGCTCAAATTAATTATAGTTATGCCAATCTCAACATTGGTATCGATTTCCAACTGATCTCTATTAGTTGAAGGTGCTGATGTGCAAATTCCAATACAGACACATCCAGTCCAGCTTGAGCCACAGACAACAATCTAAGCAGAAATCGAAGCCCAATGTTTTGATGTCCTTCCAGACTTGGCAGTCTCTTTCGTTTAATTGTATAATAAGTAGTGCTCTTTGAACTTGTTTGTTTTATTTTCAAACACTCATTTTGCCTAGACTTTCTAGTTTTTACTGTGAGATATTATAAAGTCCTCACTAGTCTAAGCCAAGAAAAGAACTTTCTTGGGAGATATTCCTCGCCCAAATTCACAATCACTTGATCAAAGTCAATAGCTTGGGGCGCAAGTTATTACATTTCATAGTCTGTTAGGGTTTTTTTTAATCGTTAACAGTGGCACGCTCGCACACAAAAGAAAGTTGACTTGTTGACCACCAATAGTTTTCAAGTCAATGGGGAACTTTACCCTACCACCACATGAACTACATCAAAACGGGTAAATAGAGCAAAAGTTTCTTTTGTTATATTTTAATAACATGGCGCAAGTGTGTGTTTCAAGTCAGCTTAAAACTGTGTTCCAAGTTTTCAACATTACAACGAATGGATTGACCAAATGGGAGGAGCAAAATGTTAAGTTGTAATGCGATAAAGTTGGATGTGGCCCAAACGTCATGGTGGTGTTTTCCAATCAACCCTAAAAGTTACATGCAAAATATTAAAAGGTTTAACTGTGTTTGTACGTGGTTACAATCTCCAGCGGCCGAGGAAGTCGCACACCTCCCGTCGAATTGAGAGCTCACAGCAGCCGAGACCCAGCAGCTGCTGAAATCAACACACAAATTTACTTTTGGTCTCTTACTTTTCTTTTTCTAGGCTAGATTTTTACTTTTCAGTTAGTGTAAGTTTAATTTCTTACAATTTAAATTATATCATTTTTACATTCAACTTTAGATTATTTTGTTATTAAATTTGGTTAAGTTTAATTTGAAGTTAATTTTATTTTATTGTTCTCCTCATTCTCATTCTCATTCTGCTCTTCGTTTACATTTGTTTATCGATTTTATCGCATTTTACTTGTTGTCATTTAGTTTAATCATGTTTTAATTAAATCACACCATGACAACTAGGGGATCGCATTGGGAGACAATGTGGTATTGCTACAGTTCCCATGCGCCGCCACACGCGGCAGCAGCGCATGGATGTGAAAAAGCGATAACGATCGCCGGAAAAATCTCAAAATGAAGAGCCAATCTTCCTACCCTAGGTTCAGGACATCGAATAGAGGCACTTTTGTTCTCGAACATAGGCCAAAAAATGGCCGGAAGTGGCCGGAATATCATCACGAAATCCGGCCAAAATCTGAGTTACAAAATTAGACAATGTACGCTATAAATTTAACAAATCCTACCCAACCATCAGCTAGAGAATGAAAAATAGGGGGAAAAGAACGAAGCCGGAGAATTTCGCTCAAAACCAGATAAATTCCGGCCGGTTTTTCGAAGCCAATTGTCACAGCGCCGGTTCGGAAAGGGCTGGGTTCGTTGGCGAATGCCGCCCGGTCGTTCTTTAACGTGAAGAGTTGAGGTGGTGGCCAGAGAGAGAGAGAGAGAGAGAGAGAGAGAGAGAAGAGAGAGCGGCTGTGCGAATGAACCAGAAGACTTTGAAACTGTAGAGTTATTATCCTACTTTTGCGCGACGAATCATATTATTTCGTCGCGCAAAGCAGTAAAAAGAAAAAACCGCGCGTTTTGGCTTAAAAATGTCGTGAACTTGCGCGACGGAAAACATTAACTGTCGCGCAATCTGAAAATATAAACTTTGCGCTATGAAATACAGAAAGGACCGTCGTGCAAAGATGTTTCAGTAGCGACAATTGAATCACCAAAATTTCACGACCTTTTGCGACGCTGAAAAACTATTGCGTCGCGTTAAAACTGTACCCTAAACCCTAAACCTTGACCACAAAAACCCTGAACCCCATCATCACATTGCGCGACTAAAGAACCATGGGTTCGTCGTATTTGATCCAATATGAATCCAATGACAGTATATGAATCCAATGACAATATTTGATCTTCATTTCAAACTATTTACATTAGTGGATATCACCAAATCTTATGTTATACTTAACAAAATTATATATAAACTCATAATAGTTAGTGACTATATTGTGTGGATGACATACGCATTCTACAAAACTTTTTTCATCGATCCAACCGTCAAACTTCTTTGTTTCTACTTAGAGATCGTATACGCTGAAAATCGAAAAAAAAAAAGGTATATAGATCAGGTAACGGGACCAAAGTTTTCAATGGTTATTAAGGAAAAATCACGATTTAACGGTCAATTTTACTCCAATTTCGATGATTTTTTACGGATACACTCCGTCACCCTATATGAATCCAATGACAGAATTTGATCTTCATTTCAAACTATTTATACTAGTGAATACTCCGTTTAAATTCTTAAGTGTTATGTATAGAAATATTTAAAAAAATAAATAAATTGGTTTAAGCGACGATGGGAAATGTTTCGTCTGTATATAGGTTGCACGACAAATATTATTCGTCGCACAACGGTTTATTTGACGACGCCTTCAATATTTCGTCGCGCAACGGCCACTTCTAAACTATTTCCGGACACTTGTAAATTTTTCTGGAAAATCTAACCTTGCGAGACAAATCCTATCGTCGTGCGAAGGTTCATTTGACGATGCCTTCAACATTTCGTCGCGCAAGGGACAATTCTAAACTATTTCCGAACACTTATATATTATTTTTGGAAAATCTAACCTTGCGAGACGAAAACTATCGTCGCGCAAAAGTTCATTTGATGACGCCTTCAATATTTCGTCGTGCAAGGGGCACTTCTAAACTATTTCCGGACACTTGTATATTTTTTTGGAAAACCTAACCTTGCGAGACGAAGTACATCGTCGCGCAAAGGTGCATGTGATGACGCCTTCATTGTTTCGTCGCGAAAGGGCACTTCTAAACTATTTCCGGACACTTGTATATTTTTTTTGGAAAATTAACCTTGGGAGACGAGTATGTTTTTCATCGCGCAAATTGTCCTTTGGCAACGCCTAACGATTTATTCGTCGTGCAAGGCATTGTTTCTATTTTTTCAAACTATATTGATATTTAGTGTAAATATTTTTTCATACTATATTTGTATTTTTTCATTCGTCTTTTTCATTCGTCTTTTTCATACTATATAGTAAACTACATGCATATATTTGACGTTAATTAGGGGAAGTCACTCACACAAAGAGAAACGTGTACATTTCATTTCTCCACATAAATAAGGTTTGGATATAACAAGTGCATTTCGTTTCTTCACACTAACCCTATTAAATTACAAATAAATTACATTATTCATCAGATGAACTATAATAACCTTCGTTATCATCACTATCATCACTATCCATCTTCCAATCCTCATCCTCTTCCTCCTCCTCCTCCATAAGTACATCATCGTCGTTATTCGGGCCTATGGTTGGATCGTATCGCGGAAGATCACCGAGGTCAATTGTAATTGACTGAATCGGTATTTCTCTTGAAGACACTCCGTCAAGCTGAAACGGTTCTTGAACAACATTTGTATCTAGAAGTGTATGTGCATCATTTTCCATGGAAGAGTCTAAACGTTGGTCAACGACGTCGACGTCGTTGTCAGATGGGTTTAGTTCTAGTATAGCATACACGTTCCTCTGATCCATATGCTGAACAACTTTCCAATCGTTCCCCTCTTTAGGTTCATTTAGATACACAACTTGTTTTTGCCATGTTTGCCAAAATGTAAGGGTCGTCATCATACCAAGTTCTGCTCATGTTCACAGATAGTAACCCATATGATCGATTTTAATACTTCCTTGCCTATTTGGGTTCTTATCAAACCATCGTCACTTAAACATGATCACTTGGTATCGGTCTTTGTAAAGCAATTGCACGACATTTGTGAGTTTGCCATAGAAATCAATGTCCGTACTTTCGCCTCCACCTGGAACATGGACATTGCTATTTTGCGTACACAACTTGTCATCTCGTGCAGTCCCTAAAGACTTGACGCCGTTAACATGGCAACCTGAGAACAATTCTGCTCGTATAGGATCTCCAAAGGGTCGTGCGCTTTGGGCAAAAACAGAAAGTTGCTCATTTCTCAGACCTCCGTCATTATTGCGCTGAGGTCGATTGAAAGCCTTGTCCACATCCTTTAAATACATTCCACAGAAAGTAAGCGCCTCATATTGAACCCAAGCCTCTACAATTGATCCTTCGGGCTTCACTCTGTTGCATACGCTTTTTTTCAACTCTCCGAGGAGCCTGCCAAAATAAAACGAAAAGATGCAAATTAGCAAGTAGGAAGCATGAGATAATGATGCATACACAAATGATGATGATTATATACCTTTCTATTGGATACATCCAGCGATAGTTGACTGGACTAGCAAGCAATGCCTCTTCTAGCAAGTGAACCATCACGTGAATCATACTCGTGAAAAAAGCCGGAGGGAATATCATCTTAAACTTGCATAAGACTTGGACAATGTCATGGGGCAACTGATCAATGTCTGTCTTTCGCAATGTTTTTGCCATCAGTTGGGAAAAAAATTTGGACAACAATATGATTGGCTTGACTACATCTTCCGGCAATAGGTGTCGAATCCCCACAGGAAGTAGGCGTTGTATAAACACATGGCAGTCGTGACTCTTTAGTGTAGTAAATTTACCCCCGTCAACATTCACGCAACGTGCGATATTAGAAGCATACCCTTCAGGAAACTTTACAGACGATACGAACTGTAGAAACTCTTTGTTGTCATTCGGTTTCATGGAAAAAAATGCAAGATCCCTTATAGCTTTATCACTGCTCCTTTTCAGCTATAAACCCTTTCGTATGCCCATTCTTTCCAAATCAAGACGAGCTTTTATCGTGTCCTTTGTCTTGCCCTTGATATCTAGAATCGTTCCCATCAATGTGTCAAACACATTTTTCTCAACATGCATAACATAGAGATTGTGCCTCAATTTTAGTTTCGACCAATATGGGAGCTCAAAAAACATAGACTTGTGCGTCCAGTTCATATGTGTAGCAGGTATGGTTCGACTAACTGTTTTTCCTAACGGAGCAAAATCCAAACGGTTAAGCTGTTCCAAGATCTGATCACCGAACCATTCTCTAGGTCTTGCACGACGTTCTTTGTTCCTGTCGAACTCTATATCCTTCTTCCGCCACTCGCGGTCCTATGGCAACCATCTTCGATGCCCAAGGTAACACACTTTTCCAGCATGCCAACCAGAAGTTACATCTTCTTTGCATACAGGGCATGTCATATAATCCTTTGTGCTCCACCCCGAAACCATTGCATATGTGGGAAAATCATTCACAGTCCACATAATTGCCGCCCGCAAAGTGAACATCTTCCCAGTGGATTTATTGTACATGCGCACCTCGTTTGTCCATAAATCTTTGAGCTCATCAACCAACGGCCTTAAGTACACATCGATTGACCTGCCAGGATCCTCATGTACTCTTTTCTCATGCATTTTCAAGGCGGCAAATTATATGGGAATACGAAAATCGGCCAAGTGCTGTGGTGTTGGTTTAGAACCCCGTACGGATTGAATCTGTCAGTGGCAAGTCCCAACCTCACATTTTGGGGATAAGCAGCAAACTCGGGGAACGTTCGATCGAACTCTTTCCATGCCTCTCCATCTGCAAGGTGCTGCATCATATCGTCATCTACCCATTTCTCCTTATGCTATCTCATGTCTGTGGCAGTATGCATCGACATATACAATCGCTGAAACCTTGGTTTCAGGGGCAGATAACGCATGACTTTTTGCGGAATCTTACTCATTCTATCATGAGAGGTCTGTTTGAACCTCGACTCATTGCATATAGGGCATGTATCCAACGTTTCATATTCTTTGTAGAATAACATGCAATTATTTTTGCAAGCGTGGATCTTTTCATAACCCAATCCAAGACCACTCAATATCTTCTGCGCCTGTCTGTGATCTTTCGGTGGAAGCATTTTCTTGAAAACCCCCAAAAAATAATCGAAACACAGGTTCGACATACGATACTTTATTTTTCCGTGCATTAGCTCCATAATCGCTGTCAGAACGGAAAAGCTCTCGCACCCCGGGTATAACTCTTGATTGGCATTTCTTAACAGGTTTTCATACTGTTCGAACTCTGTACTATCCATTGGTGTAGGCACGTCATCTTCTCCTTCCTGATTACTGCTGGTCCATGCAAATGGAAAAGCATAATTTATAATATCCCTGACTTGTTCATTAGGATCCACAATGGGTTCAACATTGTCCACTCTTATGGCCCTTGAAGACGAAGCGATGTCTAATTGTTTCCCGTGTTGGTTCCAAGTGCTGTGTGTCTCAATCATTCCATTCCTTACTAAATGAAATCGAACATGTTCAATTGTCTCCCACAACATGTTGTTACACCTCCTGCAAGGACACCGGATTCTAGTTGCACCCGGGTTGTGTGTCCGTGCAAAGTTAATAAAATCCTCGATTCTATCCAAGTATTCGTTTGCGCACCTATTCGGGTTCTGTATCCACCTCCTGCTCATCATTCCTGGAACCACAATCACAATACAACAATCATGTTGTATTCGTACAAAATCTTTCCTTATGCCTCCGGTAAAGGCCCTATCACATTCAGAAATGTATAGTCATGTCACGTAATTTATAGCTACATGATATTAGATTTCGACGTGGATGAATTTCGACAGCATCTCGGTACAGTTCTTGAGGTGTACCATAGATATAAAATACCTACGTACCACCTGAAGAACGTACCGAGATGACACCGAAATCTCCACAATCGAAACCTAATCCTGTAGCTGTAAACTACGTGACATGACTATACATTTCCAAACTGTCCAAAATATGGGACAATTCAAGAATTAATTGGACCGTAGTCGTGGTTTACCCACCCATGCGCGGTCCAACTAACCTCAAACGGGAACTAAGCTTTACAAAAAAAAAGATGTACGAAGTTAATTTCAATTAACTTCGTACATTAACGTACATGCATAATTTAACAACATATTATAAATATAATTTCATAAATCAATATAAACATAATGTAATAAATTTTATATTATAAAACAACGAAAATACCTTCTAAATCGTTCTCCACCAATCACTAATCACATGTAATATTCCTATATACAAGGAAATTAATGGCGTTAGTATGAATTTACAGTAAATTTTTTACACTAACGACAAAAAATACATACCTAATGACCGTACCAGAGGCAAAAGTAGCTCAACTTATAAACGAAATGAAAATGACGAGTTTGGTGGGCCGATATCGCTCGAGACAGACGGAGAAATAGGCAGAGGCAAGCTGCAAATTTTTTTGCAGTTTGCCTCTGCCATGGCTGAACTGATCTTTGTATAGGACGACGCTTTTGCGTGACGAATATATTCTCTCGTCGCGCAAGATTATCCCCTTTGTGCGACGACCTTAATTTATTCCGTCGCATGTAGTCCGTCGCGCAAACCACATTATCCTCGCGCAAGAGTTATTTCCCGGGCACGCAAGGTGCTGTCGACATCGATTTTTTGCACGACGCCAAAATCATTTTCGTCGCTCAAAAATTCGTCGTGCAAATCGCGAAATATCGTTGCGCAAGTCTTTGCGCACTTTTTTCTTACGCGACGCCAGGATTTTCACCGCAATGAACTATGCGTGACGATAGTATCGTCGCGCAATTTTTTGGCACCAAATACTACAAACAGTTGTTCGTTTTCCGCGCATTTTTTTTGGGCGACAAATAAATTTTTCCGTGCGTTTTCCCATCGTCTTTATGTGACGATTTCGTTTTTTGTCGTGCAAATTCCATTCGCGCGACAAAATATTTTGTCGCACAGGTTTGCGCTACGCTTTGTTTTCCCCGCCGCGCAATAATCTTTTGTGCGACGAATAAGCCGTCGTCGCGCAAAATCCCGTCGTTGCACATTTCTTTAAAGCAATCTAAACTGATTACTCACAACAATATTAAGCTTTTCACTATATATGATGTATGCCATATAGCGCTTTTATATTTATTATAGAAATTTAAAAGGCACTATTTGTGATCTCATCCAAAATTCATATTCGCATAAGTAATATTAATGTTGAGCACATTAACAAAGATGTTTAAATTGAGAATTACGCCTTTGGGTGGTGAGCCATAAATTTACTTAACAAAATAAATCACGCTTCGCGTGTCTAGAGAGACTTTAGAATTTAAAAGAAGCTTGCATAGAACTCAAAGATGTACAGAAATGTTTCAGCTTCCCTCTAGTAGTCGACAACATAAAATAATAAAAGTTTAGAAACATTAATCACTATTATTAGCTGTACTTAGATCCATGCAGCCTATATACGTGCAACTTCTCATCTTCTCCCACATCAAAATGAATAGCCCACTTAATACTCCACTTAAATTGAATATAATAATGATGCGTCCAAATTCATGACCACTCGGAGGTGAACACTGAATAGTGACAAATAACAATATCATTATTCATGCATGCAACGACTGCTATATATACAAAGGGCACATTACTTAATTCTCAAATAAGATCACAAAGTACTTCAAATAAAATACAGCGCTATATTTTCTATGGCGAAGATCGGAGGCGTAATCATGGAGAAAATTGGTGAAGCTTTTCAATGGATCGCGTCCAAAATCAAGGATTTTCTTCAGTATTTGTCAAACAAGGCAACGGAGTTCGTGACAGTAGCAAGGCGGTTTTTCGACAATTTTTCGGAGGAATTCAAAGAAGCCCTTGTGAAATCTAAGTACGTTATTGACGAAACTATAGCGAAAGCAACGGAGCTTTTGAGTAAATGGACGGATGCGGCCTGTAATTCCACCGTTCAATTGAAGAATTTGGTAGCTTCAATGCTGAAGCTGATGCTAGACTTTCTTCACAGCGGCCTGAAGAGATTTCTTAGTTTGATGAAAGAATTTGTGAGAAAAACAAAAAACAAGTATGTGCTGTTTACAGCGAGAGGGAAGTTAAGAGACCTATGCTGTTTGATAGAAGGGCTTTTTGAGTTGCTTAACATCATGTTGGTTAAGCCAATTGATTTAGCTTGTGTTGTCTCTGAAGCTATTGTGCTCTACAAAAGGAACCCTCAAATGACCATTGCCGAAATGAAGTATGGGAATATATTCAAGAATTTGCCGGAGGACCAAAAGAGGGCTACTGTTTTTGTTTATAGTTTGATTAAGTCATCTTTAGCTTTTGATTAAAAAAAAAAAAAAAGTCATCTTTACTCTGATATGAGGTGTTTTTGAGAAAAATATTTAAGTTATAAAATAATGAGTTCTTAGTCTAAGTTGGTTTAACGAATGGATTATAGTTTTAAACTTCTTTTTTTGGGGTATTATTTCTAGCTAGCTAGGATCTAACTGAAATAAAATAATTTATCTAAGAATGTTTTTTTTTTTTTTTTTGTTTTTTCTTACAGAGTTTTTGTAGTTAATGATAGACTGATTTATAAAATAGAAAGTAAATATTAAAAATAATTTTAATAATTTTAAATTTTCATTTATCAATTATCTACTAGTGACTCTGTATCATAAACATACTAAAAGTACATACACCTATCGACGTGGTTACTTTGGGGTTCTGGAAACGACGTCGTTCTCTTTTTAATACACGACAAAAGTTTACTTTGCAGAAGTGGAATTACATGTTACCCCTTATGCATAACCGACGTTGTTGATTTTAAAAGTCGTTGGCCTTAGTTTAGCGGATGACATGGTTAATTATATTTATACATCTCCAATTGTTAAAAAACGATGTCGATTAGTTAAATATGACGTCGCTATTTGTAATAGAACTGACGTGGATATTTATGATAATTTGTTTAAATATGATTTTTTTCACGAGTTTTTAAACTCTCAGTTTTCAATTAGGGTATCTGAAAGACAAATGTGGACACTTTAGCTTCTTATCCATTTGAAATCCAAAGTGTTCCACCTCCTTATGATAAGATAAAGAGGATGGTCATTCCTGATGCTCTCAAGTGAGCTTTTCAAAAGTACTGTTTGTTGGGCAAGCTTTCATCTGATCAGTAGAGATTTGCCTGTTAAATATTGCTCCTATTAAATATTGATCAGTAGAGATTTGCGTTTTAAGACGAAAATGTTGTTGAGGATTGACTTGAGAATTAAATTTTGTTTTGTGTTAAGATACTTGGTTGTTCCTTGTGATGGTGGTTTTAAGTATTTTGGCAGTAGTTCTTTCTGATAGATATTATGAAAAATATTACCAAAATAAAAAAAAATATTAATTAATTTTAAAAAGCAATAAAAATAAGACGGCGGTTTACAGAGAAGGCAGACGTATAAATAGAAAAAGTACGACGGTAATTTGAACTTAGGACGTGGTAAATAAATACGATAGTAGTGTTGTAGGTACCGTCGTAGTACACTCCAAAATAATAAGTCGATAAATTAATCTCTCGCGTCATGGTACATTGATTTAACACGTCGTTGTTTTGTAATATACCGACGTGGATTCCATTATATTATACGACGTGGATTCCATTAAATTAAATAGTCATTGAATGTTGAAGGACAACGTCAATTTAGATAAACAAGCGCCGTCATAACTACGTCGGAATTCCAAAAGTCATTTGGTTGTAGTGATAACCACGTCGGTTCCTACTTATTTTCCATCGTTATAACTAAATACTAGGGCAGTTTTTAATAAAACCGTTGTTGTATTGAACTCTGGGAAAATATATAAATTTTTCGTCACCTAACCTAATGTTCTACGTTCTCTCTCACCGATAAAATATCTCAATTTCCCTCTCATTTCCCAAAAGCAACTTCGTAAGCATCATCGTCTGAATCTCGTCATCGTCTTCGTCTTCGTCTCCAAATCACCATTTTCTTACATTGGAAGGAAACTTTCTTTGCACGCCAAAGGTTTTTTCTCAATGTCTTCCCTTTTTTTACATTTCATTTGAAAGAACGAGTCTGGAAACAAGATTTTGTCAAATTGAGGAAATCTTTCACTGGTTTTGATTAAATTCATTAGTCCATCACTCTCACAACATCAAAAACGACAGTTCTATCTTGTTTGTGATGATAGAATCGACACACCACAACGGTCGTTAAATCTGACCTAATGCAAACTGCACGACGGTGGTTAATAACCGTCATGGTGTGACAATTAATACGTCGGAAACAATATAAAACCGTCGTCTCGTGGGAGAAAGAATTGTCGTTTTTCTTGTATCACATCTTAGTAAGATGACGGTTGTATTTTGTGATGATGTAATTTTTAAATCACGTCAGTTCTTAGGCTGAATAACTGACGTGGTGTATACACATTTACGTCATGAACGAGATAAAACTGTCGTCTTATTTCCATACATGGTCTGAGAGACTGTTTAATAGGACGTCGTTGTTTTCGTGTTACCGTCCTGGTGTTGTATTTACGACGATGGTGTTGTTTTACAACCGTCGTCCTAAATTAAATATCATGACTGTATTTATTCGGACGTCGTTTCTTTATTATTACGTCGTTCTTTTTAAATAACCGACGTTGTTTTTCTTGCAGATTAATTAAAAATGGTTTCAAAATCTCAAAACAAGGAAGCTCAAGTGTCAGAGGCTCAAAGGTAGGGCTCATCATTTGGCCCGCGGGCTCATGGGCCTACGGGGGCCCGCCCGGCCCATTGAAAAAAAGCCCAGCCCGGCCCGTTATGGGCTTTGAGAGGGCCCGGCCCGCTTGGGCTTGGGCTGGGCTTGGGCTTGGGTGTTTGAAGCCCAGCCCGGCCCATAGGCCCGGCCCGATTAAGCCCATGAAAGCCCGGCCCGGTCCGCCCACAAAAGCCCGGCCCGTTAGGCCCGCATACATATATAATTATGTATAAATAAAGGTTTAGGATTAGGATTAAATCACTTGAATGACAAATCCCCCTCTTTAATTTTTGTGTGTGTGTTACTTGTTATAAAAATTGTGTTTGTTTCCATTGAATTCTACTTATTCCTAGTTTATAATTGGATGATTAGCACATTAATTTGTGTCATTTATTAATACAACAATTATATATATATATAATAAGACAAACAACATATCATATCACCAAACATAATCACACCACCAAATATAATCATACTTTTCTTTAACACATCACCAAACATTTGCATATTTATTCATACCATCTTCATAATTTTTTTTTTTTTTTACACTTATTATTTTTTAGGCCCATTTCGGCCCGGCCAGACCCGATGGGCTTTTTCAAGCCCGACTCATGAGATGGGCTTGGGCTTTGAATTTTCTAAAAAAGCTCGGCTTGGCCCGGCCCGATATTTTCTCTCTCCTCTTTAAAGCCCGGCCCGGCACGGCCCAAGCCCAAGCCCGGCCCGGCCCGGCCCATTGACGAGCCCTACTCAAAGGGATGAAGCCAAATCAGTTTCGAAGGCTGAAATGGATGAAGGCAAATCAGTTCAAAGTAAATCCTCGAAGAGGATGAGATTTTCTTCAACTTCCGATAAAGACCCCAACACAGCCACATTTGTTGAGGAGCCAAAATCCACCCGCGGTATCAACACAATGAGCCGTGTTGTGAAGAGGAAAATTCAGAAGATTAAGCCTGTGGTTGAGTTCAATAAAAGGGGTAGACCACATGGCAATGCTGCTATTGAGATGCAGTCTTACATTGGTGTTTTGGCACGCACCAGAGTCCTTCTTGTGGACAAGAAATGGACTCAATTGCCCAAGAACCTGAAGGAGCAGATTTGGGAAGCTGTTCAAATGGCTTATGTTATTGGGGAAGGGTGTAAGAAGATAGTCCTGTCGTCTGCCGCCAAAAAATGGAAGGATTTCAAGTATAACGTAACTAGGCAGTATATCCTTCCATTCGCACATGACAAGGAGAAGTTAAAAGAACCCCCTGAGCAATATAAGTTCATAGAGAAATCACAATGGGATGCCTTTGTAGCTTCAAGGTTATCCCCAGATTTTGAGGCTGTGCATTTTGGGCAAAAACAGAGGAGGGAGAAATTGGAGTACAACCATAGGTTGTCTCGAATATGTAGGTTTGGAGGATGAATTAGAAGAAAACATGCCCGGTGAAGAAATCGATCGAGCTCTTCTATGGAAGAAGGCAAGAGAAGATAAAACAGGAAACATCCCTGATCCAAAGGTTGCAGAAAAGGCAAAATTAATCGTAAGTCTCACTAACTCTGTTCTATATTTGAAAAACAGAGTGTTTTATTTTGGTATAGACGTCACATGTTTAAATAACTGACGTTATAAAATAAACACCACGACGGTTTTTATTTACCGCCGTTTCAAAATGAATAGCACATCGGTTTATGAATAAATCAGACGTCTAGATAGAATTAATACGACGGCTTAAATTCCGGAGACGATCGTTTTGTTTTAAGTTTACTCACGCACACGCTCTCCCTCTCTCTGTCTATTTCACTGAAATTTATGGTGCACAATTTCTGGAAAAGAATGCATATTTCAATCGAGTTTTTTCACTTCTTCATTAAAATTTATGACGGTTTTATCTCATCTAGACGCTAGAATGTTTATACAACGACGGTACTTTTATGCAGCCGTATGAAATTAAGTCCTACGTCTGTTTGTTCAATAGTCCGTCGTCTTACTTTAAATACTACGACAGTCTTTGATTTATGTTTTAATCTGTTTGATTTTGAATATACGACAGGTTTTTTCTCTCGACGTTGTAAATTATAAACAACGACGGTATTTAAATACCGACGTGTTAAATTAATACTACGTCAGTTATTTAAGAAACCCGTTGTTGTAAATGATATATTACGTCGGTTTATTTATCTGTTTTACACTCTGCTCAGTTTCTAACAATCTCTCTTTCTCTCTTTTAGGATGATTTGCAAAAGCAAGTCTCCGAAGGCACTCTGACTGTCTCCGGGAGAAATGATATCCTGACTCTTGCTTTGGGAACCCCCGAGCATGGTGGGAGAGTCAGAGGAGTTGGTGCTGGCGTTTCCCCAACTCAGTTCTTCAATTTGCCGAGACAATAGAGAGTGAAATTTGGTGACAAATTGAAGGAAAGTCTGATGGAGGCAGTCAAAGACGAGACCTTGAGGATTGAGGCGAGGTCAAGGGAATGTATAATGGAAGCAGTCATAGCAGAGAGGGAGGTTTTGTTGGCACAATTCTGTCAACTAGTTCCTAATTTTGATCCCAACATGATCAAAACCCCAATTTCTCCAATTCCTTTACCCCCTCAAGATCAAAGCCCAAAAAATCCAATGTCTGATAAGGCAAGCTGCTTTGGGGCCACTAATATCAGACCCCTAGCTTTGGGGGTAGAAGATCGAAAGCCTGATGTTGATACTGTTGGAAAATAGCAAGATGACACGGTAAAATCTCTTATATTTTCTTTTTTTGCCTTTTAAATTTTAAATAGACATCGCTCTTTTAAATATCCGACGTTAACATTTCAAACAATGACGGTGTACATTTACCGATGTTGGAAAACAATAATACGTCTGTTTCTTCCAAGAACGTCCGTCATTTTGAGTGAAATTCCACGACGCTTTTACTTATTTTGCAAATTATTGAGCATTAAAAATAACGACTGTCTTTTTTTCCGTTGTCTAATTCTTTTATAAACCGTCATCTATTTCATGATAGCAATAACTGCATTTTAATTAGATGACCTTTCTTTAGTGTAGCGACGTTATAAAGTTTACTGAACGACGGTTATGTATTTACCGACGTCTATAACCTTTCCTCCATCAGTATGTACTAGAAACCGTCGTATATATTATATACCATGTCTGTTTTTTGGGTTTAGTTAGAGTCGTTTATTTTAGTTCACACACAAATTAACTTATATTTCTTTTAACAGGATTTCTCAAAGCTAGACATGCCACCTCCTCTGTTAGCCTTATGCCAACTTGTCCAGACTAAGTTGTTGCCTACTAACAAGACTCTAACAGTTCACATGCCCAAGGAAGTGTATGGCTTTGAGCATGATACCTACCTCTTCCCTGAAGATATTTTGCAGTTTGGTTCCATGGTTGAGATTGGAACCACAGTGATATCAGTATACATGAGGTAATTCTAGAAATCCCATTTTGTTTTACCTATTTGACTATTTAAAAATGGAAAATATGGTAAACCTTATTGGCCTCGTGGACCCTGGGCTAGTCAGCTCTCAATTTGGATCTCTATCAGACCGAACAAAACAACTATCAAACCACCTGAAAACAGCATATGAGAATCAATTTTTCTTGGTTCTTTATAATTCAGGGTTAGTACCCTTAACTATTTAAATTATTTTCCTTGTAATATTTTTCTTTGTAGCACTATTTAACCTATATGGATCATTATGTGTAGGAGTCATTGGGTGATGGTAATTGTGAGACCAGCAATGGAGACTGCCTATTACATGAATTCACTGCCAAAACGCTCTGTTGACGACGACATGAAAAGTATAGTGAATACGTAATGTTATACGACGTTTTAATTTTTTCTGTTCAATTTTTTGTTATATGACGTTTTTCCTCTTACCGATGTTATAATGTTACACAACGACGGTAGTTTTTTTACTGCCGTTTGAAACAAAATACCACATCATTTGTTTTAAAACTCCGTCGTTTTGACTGATTTACCACGACGGTTACTATTTGTATTTAAATTTTTCATTTTGTCATTAACACTCTTTGTTTTCTTGTAACAGGTCAATTTAAATGTTTAACATTCATATAAACAAAAATTCATCACGTAAACAGGCCATTTGGAAAAATCTACACGACACTCCTGAACAACCAACAAGTGTAGAGTGTGGCTATTACGTGATGCGATTCATGAGAACATATTGGTTTTTTGGAGAAGAAGGTAAAAGGCAAAATTTAAGATATACTTTCTTTATTTTACTATGTCAAATTTTTCTTTAAAACCGTCATTTGTATCTTTATAACACGTTGGTTTTTTGGTTTATTTTGCAGTTTGAAAAGAAAAAAGATAGAGTTCAGTATACACAAGAACATATTGACGAAGTTAGGCATGAATGAGCAGAATTCGTTAAGAGGCAAATACAGAATGATAATTGATGTACATAAATATTTATGAACAATGTTTAGGTTTATTTTAGTTTATTAAAAATGTACATAAATATTTTTGTTATAATCAATCGAACAACCATAAAAAAAAATAAAAAAAAATTTTAAAATTTGTTTAGTTCCCAAAAAATTCATGAAAACTTAATATAATTCATAAAAACTTAATCTAATTCCCCAAAACCGACGTCTGATTCTAATTTACACGTCTTATATGTGTATATAATGGTCTTCTTGCTATAACTGGAAATATAACATCGACGGCAATACTTAAAAACGACATGTAACAGTTATAAACACAACGGTTTATAATTAATTCATCTTGTACAGATGAATTTTGTACCGATATACTACGTTTGTTAGTACAACCATATCGATGTCTTAATAATATACAAAGGCGGTTATTATGAAAAATTAGATGTCGTATAGATAAACAACATCTTGCCCGTTAAGGCTTCAAACAAATTTAGAGACAAAGCACAGTACTCCTTATACTTTACATAAGGCATTGTTGCCCATAAATTCAAAATGATGAAATCCATATTTTAGCCTACTATTATAGAAGGCATTGTTGTAAGGAGTCCGTAGCAATTTTCGGTTCATTTTTCTCATACTTGTGTATTTTTTTATAATTATTGTAAAATTTAGGGTTTAGGGTTTATTGAAACGACGCCGGTTTTCTCCAGCTGTTTTTCGATTCCCAGGAAACCGAAACCAAGACTAATTATATCATATTTACGACGTCGGTTATTAAGTGGTGACGTATGTTCTGTTTACAACGGCGGTTTTGTGTGGAAACCGCCGTCGTAAGTGCGTATTAGACGTCCATATATAAGTAATAACCGTCGTCGTTGAAAAATGCAGTACTTTAAATTTTTTGACCGCGATCTAAAATTTTCAGAATTTCCCTTTAACCCTAAAATAGTTCATTCTCTCTCTTCAACATAAATTTGTCTTAAAGTTTTCGCTCTCTCTCAAAGCATTGGGTATATTCTCTCAGCTCTCTCTCAAGCTTTTGTTGTATTCTCTCAGCTCTCTCTGAAGCATTGGTTATCATATCCATGTAAGTGCAAATCCTAATCTCTTTATTTAATGATATTGCACGGCTTCTTAAATCCATAAGTGTTTTCGTTCGTAGCTATATTTGGGTTATTTTATGTTTTAGTGTTTGCATTCTTGTAATAATTACTCTCTATTTGGGTTCTTTTATGTTTGTTTGGCCATGGGTTCTTGTTAAAGGAATGGGGATGGGAGATTTAAGCTATTTTTTTTAAAACCACGACGACGGTTGATGGATCAAACTGTCGTCTAAATGTTTATTATACGTCGGTTGTTCATTTACTCCCGTCGTATGAGTTGTAATCCGCAACTGGTAGCCTAAAGACGACTGTTTCTCCATTAAACGTCGTCTTTAGACTACCAGAACCCCGTACAAATTTCTGGGTTTGGGTATCTTAATAACGACGGTAACTATAGATGCCGTCGTCTGAATTTACATTAAACGACAATTATGTTGTAAAAACCGTCGTCTTGTTCATGTTTTATTTTTTATTTTCAATTTGTTCTCTGCTATTTGAATGAGGTAGTGTTTCATTGCTGGTCTTTCCACTTTAATATATATATATATATATATATTTATTTATTTATATGATTTTATAGAGTGTGAGATGGATAAGTCATGGATGCATGCGGATAGAAAATCGAAGGCGTATGAGTTAGCGGTGGAAGGATTTTTGAATTTTGCTGTAGAAAATTTTGGAAATACAACTCATATTCGTTGTCCATGAGTTAAATGTGGGAATATTCGATTGTTTGGGGTTGGAATTAGAAGGGAACACTTATACTTTAATGGAATTGACCAAAGCTATAAGATTTGGACATGGCACGGAGAACCTTGGGAATGGACTACCAATGCTAATAGAAATGTGGAAGAAGATGAGCAAAGTAGGTTCAGTTATGTTTCTAAAGAATTAGGGATGGATGATAATGATTTTGCCAATATTGGATATGATCCTTATGAGTTTGCCAATGTGATTGGGGATGGCGATGAACCCTTGTACCCTGGTTGCAGTAAGTACACGAAGTTGTCGGCTTTGGTGAAGTTATATAATATAAAAGCAAAACATGGGATGAGTGATGTTTGTTTTACAGAATTATTGATACTTCAAGGAGAATTGCTTCCAGAAGGAAATACACTACCTTCCTCTATGTATGAGAAAATCTACGTATGTCCCAATGACTGCATTTTGTATAGGAAGGAGCATGAGGATTCAACTAATTGTCCTACTTGTGGTATCTCAAGGTGGAAGGAAACCAAAGATGGGTTCTTGAAAGAGGGTGTGGCAGCGAAGGTGGTGTAGTATTTTCCTCCAATTCCAAGGTTTAAAAGGATTTTTCAATCACATAAGACATCTAAGAGTTTGACTTGGCATGCTGTAAGAAAATCTGTTGACGGTCATATGTCTCATCCAGCGGATTCCCCGTCTTGGAAACTTGTTGATGATAAATGGCCCGACTTTGGTAATGAGCCAATAAACTTGAGATTGGCCCTCTCATCTGATGGATTCAATCCCCACAGTTCTTTAATTAGCAGATACAGTTGTTGGCCAGTTATCTTAGTTACATATAATCTCCCACCCTGGCTATGCATGAAGCGGAAGGTCGTGATGTTGACCTTATTGATTTCCGGTCCTAAACAGCCCGGAAATGATATAGACATCTACTTAGAGCCTTTGATTAATGATTTAAAATCTTTGTGGGATGAGATTAGAGGAGTGTATGATACCCACATAAGAGAATACTTTACACTTAGAGGTGTATTACTGTGGACAATTAATGATTTTCCTGCATATGGAAACTTATCTGGTTGTGTCGTTAAAGGATATAAAGCTTGTCCAATATGCGGCGATGATACACCTAGTCACAGGTTGAAAAATGGCCACAAAATTTGTTACATTGGGCATAGAAAATGGTTACCAATCAATCATCCATATAGGAGGCAACGTGCAGCTTTTAATAGGAAACCTGAGTATGGCATGCCTCCCGAGCCATTAACCGGAGAAGAAGTGCTGCATATGGTTGAAGATATTAATTACATATGGGGCTCAAAAAATGGGGGAAGTGTTGGTGAGAATGATGGTGATAGAGTTTGTTGGAAGAAGAAATCAAAATTCTTTGATCTCGAGTATTGGAAATACCTCCCTGTGAGGCATGCCCTAGATGTTATGCACAGTGAGAAGAATGTTTGCGATAGTATCATTGGTACATTGCTAGAGATCCCTGGAAAAAATAAAGATGGGATTGTTGCTCGGTTAGACTTATTGAACATGGGGGTCAAAACTGATTTGCAACCCGAGTATAGAGAAAGACGTACTCGCTTGCCTCCAGGGCCTTGGAATTTGTCAAGAGCAGAGAAGAGAGCGGTTTGCAATTCTTTCTATGGTATGAAGGTCCCTGAAGGTTATTCTTCAAATATAAAAAATCTTGTATCTTTAAAAGATTCAAGACTTCTTGGCCTTAAATCTCATGATTGTCATACATTGATGCAACAATTGCTCCCCTGTGGCAATTTGTTCTGTTTTGGAGAAGCCTGCAAGGTATGCAATAACTCGATTGTGCTCTTCTTCAATGTTATATGTGCAAAGACGGTAGATGTTTCCAAGCTAGATAAGTTGGAAGAAGATGTAGTAGATACTTTGTGTTTTCTTGAGAAGTACTTTCCCCCTTCATTCTTTGATATCATGGTTCATCTAGTAGTACATCTTGTCAGAGAAGTTCATCTATGTGGGCCAGTATATTTTAGATGGATGTATCCGTTTGAAAGATATATGAAAGTGCTAAAGGGGTATGTTCAGAATCGTACTCGTCCCGAAGGTTGCATTGCTGAGCGATATATAGCCGAAGAAGCTGTAGAGTTTTGTACCGAGCATTTATCTGATGTTAGTACAGTTGGAGTACTTTCGAGCCAAAAGATGGGAGTTTCAAAGCCATTATCAGGTTGCACAGTGAGCTTAGTTCATCTGAACTTGTTGAACCAGGCACATCTATATGTCTTGGAGAATACGGAGGAAGTCCTACCTTATATATCGAGTACGTATGAGTTTAATTTTTCATATGTAGCCATTTTAAATATTATTACTCCTTATGTTTATCTTATATACAAGGGACCGTAATGCGTGATTTTTTCGTGTCAATTGTAGGGAACATATGATCCACATCAAGACCACTTATCCAAAATTTAGAAAGAGAATAAAGTGGCTACAAGATAAGCACAATAGCACTTTCATTCAATGGCTACGCTTTAAGGTATATATGTTATTGACTGACATATTGAACTTTTAATTTTCTTTCTATCTATATGTTAGGTTGAATTAAGATATATGTTATTAATTTGCAGGTTCAAAGTGAAATTAATGGGGAAGACAATAATGGCGTATCAAAAAATTTGAGGTGGTTAGCAGCTGGTCCAAGCATGGCAGTGCCATCATATAGGAGCTATCTTATTAATGGTGTCAAATTTAACACCAAGGCACAAGATGATGTGCGAACTGTCCAAAATAGTGGAGTTTATTTACTTGCACATACTATACAAGTTTCTAGTGCCAAGGATAAAAACCCTATTGTCTCCAATATGGGGTTTTATGGGGTTATTCAAGAAATTTGGGACCTTGACTACCAAAAGTTTAGAATCCCAGTCTTGAGGTGTGATTGGATAGATAACACTTCGGGCCTTGTAGTCGACGAACTTGGATTTACCCTTGTAGATACGAGTAAAATTGGACATAGGAATGACCAATTTGTTATGGCTTCTCAAGTCAAACAAGTATTTTATGTTGACGACCCAATGCATCGTGGTTGGTCGGTAGTGTTATCAATGCCTAATAGAGAATATAATGATGTTATTGGTGATGATGTGCTAGGTGATATTAGAATTGAGTGTGAGCCATTTACTAGAGGGATACCAAATATTGACACATTTGATGACCTAGTGGGTGAGTTTGGGAGTGAGAATGTTAGAGATGGGTGTGAAGATATATGAATTGATTGATTATTGTAATGCATGACATTAGTTATGCAGTTAATTCTATGACATTAATTAATAGCTCTGTATATCATTTTAATTCCGATCACATTTTCATTCTGCAGGCTTTGGGCACGACAAATCAAAAATTAAAAATAATGGGTTAAAGCTGAAAATATGACGGTCAAGTTAAAAAAATCGCAAAAAGAGACGTCTAAAAAATAACCAACGTCGGGTTTTCACAAACGGCGTGGAATGCCAACTCAAAAATGAAATAAAAACCGCCATTTGAAAAAGAAAACACGTTGGTTAATTAAAATTAATTTAAACACGGTTAATAAATATTAACAACAACGACGGTAAAGAAAATAATCCACGACGTACAATAAAGAATAACACGACGGAAGAGAGCTCAAACCAACGAATTTAAGGATACCATCGATTGATGATTAGCATCGTAAAAACAATGTTGCACGTCAGTTATAATAAAACAATTGACGTCTCAGAGAATACACACGTCAAAAAAGGTTATAAAAGGGACTTAACAAAGACTAGCCACGTCATGGAATAAACAAATCACCGACGTAGTAAGTTGTATAACAATGTTGAAGAATTGGATTCTTGGGACATAGTAAAGCTCTACCCACGACCTTCATTTTACAATAACCGACGTCAAATCCATAATTCAAGGCGTTTCCTTACTTCTTAACGACGGTTAGGCTAAAAGCAATGACGTCTCAGAGATTACACACGTCTAAGTGGCTCACAAAAGAGACTTTTAAAATGTCAACCACGTCAAGGCCTATAAAAACCGACGTTGTAAATAATTAACCACGTCCCAAAATGTGACTCCTAGGCCATAGTAAATGGATTAAACATGACAAATATTTTAATTAACCGACGTGCAATATTAAATCCACGTCGTTTATTTCTCTGTTCAAGCCGCCAAAATCATTTTCAATGTCTGTGGTGACCTAAAAAGTCGTGGTTATTTGTTTGTTACGTCAGTCCAAGTAAATATGTGACACGCTAAAGTTTTCAAACGTCACATGTTATATGTTTTAGGCGTCAGTTTTTTTATTTAGTGAACGTAGTATATATTAACCACAACGGTTTCTACGTTTTACACATCGGTTTCTTTCAATTAGTGACGTTGATAATCATTTTTACGTCGGCTTTGTAGTTGTTCTTGACATTTAACATTATTTAAACGTCTGTTTTTACTAAAACCATCGTCTAATATAGTCGAAGTTGTCTTTTTAAGCTATTTATGTATGAATTAGACGTCGGTTTTAGTTGTTTTGTGACGTGTAATATATTAACGACGTCGGTTATTTTCCGTCGTTATTTTATGTATTAAAAGATGGCGGTCGATTTCACATCGGTTTTAAAACATGCTACATGACGGTGGATTCCCATCGTCTATTTCAATTTCTGTAGTAGTGATTTAATATCTTGACCATCATGATTTCTCTGTTTTTTTTACTCGTATTCCAATTTGTCTGTCATGATTTCTTGACCAACGTTTTTTATTATACAACAGACAATTGTTCATTTATTTTCTTAGTTTTTTTCTTTGTTTCTTCTTTTAGAAATATTATTCTATGGTTTTTATGATTCTTATTATTATTGTTTTCACTATAATCGTATCCTGAAGATGGATTACATGGCCCAAGAATTAGATGGTCATTCTGAAGGGGTTGGGCAATATAGATTAAATTCAGATTATGATTCGTGTGACAAAATCTACATACCACAACTAAGAGATGACCACAAGCCAAAATCAGGCCAAGGATTTGAGTCATTAGATGATGCTCATGAGTTCTACAATAATTATGCCAAGGAAGCTGGTTTCAGTGTCAGAATCAATTCTAGTAGGAAGAATAAAGAAAATAATTTAATCCTATGAAAGGAGTATGTGTGTTCTAAAGAAGGAGTGCCCGCTAAAGGAGTTGGTGAGAAAAAAAGGCGTAGAGGTATTACTCGAGAGGGTTGTAAGGCAAAGCTAGTTGTGGTGAAGTCGAAATCGGGAACCTATGTAGTCAGCCTATTTGTGGAGGGTCACAACCACCCATTAAAAAGTCCTAAAAGAGTACACTTGTTAATGTCTCATCGTACAGTTTCAAATTCTCATAAGTGTATAACCCAACTATTTTCAGCAGCAAATATACCTACACATCAACAATTTAACCTTCTTGAAATGCAAGTTGGGGAGATAGAAATTGTTGGATGTCTAGAGAAGAATATTTACAATAATGAAAGGAATTTGTGTAATGGGTTGAAGGGACATGATGCAGATATGTTGTATGAGCATTTCCAGCTAGAGCACGAAAAGAATCCGTCCTTCACTTTTAAGATTGAGGCAGATGAAGAAGATAGAATTACTCATTGTTTTTGGGCTGACACAAAATCAAGGAAGGCGTACACGTTTTTGGGAGATGTGGTTGTGTTTGATAGTACTTATAACACTAATCGGTATGGTATGATATTTGCACCATTTGTAGGGGTCAATAATCATGGTCAAACAACAGTGTTTGCTTGTTCATTCCTAAGTGATGAGACAACTAATTCTTTTCTTTGGGGCTATTTGAGCAATTTAAGAAAGCCATGCTTGGAGGTTCCCCTAAAATGATTATTACTAATTAAGATCCAGCAATGACAAAAGCCATTGTACAAGCTTTTCCAAATATAACTCACAGGTATTGCAGTTGGCACATATTAGATAAATTCTCAGAAAGGTTAGGTGGGGTTAAATATAGAGATTATTTTGAAGATTTTAGAAAATCCATATGGGAATCAGAAATCACTGAAGAGTTTGACTCAAAGTGGATGAAGATTGTGGAAAAAAGTGAGTCACAAGATAATGATTGGTTACGGTCATTGTAAGAAATTCGTTCAAGTTGGGTTCCTGCATATGTGAATCATGTTTTTTCAACTGGAATGACAAGTAACCAATGAGTAGAAAGTTGCCATGCATTCTTCAAGAGATATGTTTCCAAAAATAATTCTTTAACCGACTTTATAACACGGTTAAGTATGGCACTTGTACGACAACGTCATCAGGAGTTAAGTGCTGATCATATTGATAAGAATGAGAAACCTATGTTGAAATTGCCATTAGAGATGGAAAAGCAAATGGCTGGGACTTACACACGTAAAATTTTCTATGAATTTCAAGATGAATCATGGTGTAGTTTGTTATATATGGCTGAGTTGACAAGTGAGACTGCCAATTATTGTGTGTACAAAGTTAAGAGGAGAAACAATGACCATGGTTCCAGAGTGCGAGAAATTGTTCATGAAAAAGAATTGGATTTTGCTTCGTGTAGTTGCAAAAAATTTGAGAGTCAAGGAATCACATGTAGACACATCTTGGCACTTTGAATACTATGCGGTTCACTTATTTGCCACATCAATACATCTTGAAGAGATGGACTAAAACAAAAAATTTAGAGAGAGTTTTTGATGATGACGGTCTAGAATTAAATAATTTTTCTGAAAAATCATTTCTTGTGAGACGAACTAGATTGTTTCAACTTGCTTCAGATGTAATTGATAAAGCTATGACAAACGAAAAAGCAAGTGACATCGTAGCAAAAAAATTACAAAATGCGCTTCAGGAGATCAAACCTATAGTTTATGCTACAAGTGGAATTCCTAAAAAATGTAGTACTACTCAAGCACACAAGTTTAATGAACCACTTCCTGTTAGAGCAAAAGGTTGTGGAAAAAGGCTAAAAAGAGGAAAAGAGATTGTCCAATGCTAAAAAATGCTAAAAAGAGGAAAGAGTAAGAGTAGGCGCTGTCATGGATGTGGAAAAATTGGGCAATCACATGATAAAAGAAATTGTCCAATGCTAAAAAATGGGTGAGTGTGTAATTATTATTAAAATTTTTTATATATGAATATTGCATCAATCGTCTTAATTATTGTTTTCCTTTGATGTAGATGCGATGATGCAAATTCAAATTTATCTGATACAGATGAGAGTTCCTTCTCCATACGTAATATTGATGTATATATGTGTGTTAATTTATTGACAGGAAAATTGAAGTAACACATTATGATATTCATTTTTCCTTTAATAAGCTAAAAATTACCTGGAAGTGCAAACGTGGGCTTCATACTACAGTAATGAATATGGAACATCTTGCACTTGAGTCTAGACTATGCGAATAAACACGAGGACATGTGAATCTTTTAGGTTTTTTTATATATATAATTTTTCTTACAAAGATGAATTTGAACGAAAGAGATGCTGCAAGGACAAGTAATTTGTAGAACTTCTATATTTCAAGAGTTCTTTTAAATTTTTCTTAATAATAAGGTATTATTTGCTTAAAGTATTTTTTCTTATTGGAGCATGTCAATTATAAAGAAAACCTAGGTATCAAACAAACAGTGACAATTGGTTTCAAAGAGAGGAAAATGACAGAAAAAAAGAGTAGAAAGAAAAATTGAGAAAAAGCAAGAGAAGGAAAAAAGAAAAAAGAAAAGTGAATGAAACAATTGTGAGAGAAGTATGAGAGTGAGAATGAAAAAATGAAACAGGAGAGAGAATGAAACAATTGTGTCAATATTTGGTTTCAAAGTGAGAAAGAATGGACAAAAAAACAAAAACAACGAATGGAAAGGCAAAAACGAGAGGAGGAATGTATCCACCCTTTTATTTTTTTATTCTTCTCTATTTTGTTCTCTCGGTTGCCTCGCGCTCTCTCTTCTTCTTCTTCTCTCTGTCTCTCTCCCTCTCTTTCTTTTTTTAATTTTCTTTCTCTTTCTTCTTCTACTTCTCTCTCTTTTATTCTTCTTCTCCTTTTTCTCAATCTCTATATCTCTCCCTGTAAATTTGGTTAAATGCCAAATGCCAGATACTAGAGAGAGAAACAAAGAAACACCCATTGCAGAAAGGTTCACAACCCCCAATTAAATTTGTCAATTAATTTATAGGTTATGATTGCATATGTACCGCCATTAAGGGGTGTGTTTTCCAGAAGATTGTTGACTTGTAGAGAAAAACAAAGAAACACCCATCGCAATCCACAAATTATCAAAATCCATTGTCCGTTTGATTTGGATAAATGTTTACATGTCTCATTGTTCTCATAGCTTTTTGACTCAAGGAAAAATAACAGGCTTAATGAAATGTCTATGGAAATCTAGAAATTAAAGAGGCATGTCATGCATTTTCCACAAGTTTTTTGACTCAAGGAAAAAACAACAGGCTTAATGAAACCATTGTTCTCTGGGCTTAACCCCCCTTTGTTAAGAAGGAGAAGAAGCAGATAAGAGGGAGAGAGAGACGTATGGAGAGAAGTTGCAAAAAGAGAGAGAGAGAGAGAGAGAGAGAGAGAGAGAAATAGAAGAAGAAAGAGAAAGAAAATTAAAAAAAGAAAGAGAGGGTGAGAGACAGAGAGAAGAAGAAGAGAGAGAAGGGAAAGCATGAGGTAATCGAGAGAAAGAAGGAGAGAGAAAGGTATGATAAGTTTGATATAATATGAAATTAGTTCAATAATCAGTAAAGTGGCTGCCAGTTGTGCATGAAAAAAAACACCAAAGAGTTTATCTACGCTTGATTTTAAGTTTTGTCAATTAATACATATCAAAGCTACAGAACCATTGGATTGATCTGACGTTTCACCTTTAGTGTCCGCATTTTAATTAAAATCCAGTCATCCTAATGTGAGCAAAACTATATATATATATATATATATATATGTGCCTAGTGTTATTTAGTCCAAGTATTTCCTCATTCAAACACACCATTCTTAATTTACATCATTTATGAATGCCTTAATACTTTTAAAATTTCCTCGTTCAAACACGTACTTATTGTTATAGCTTTTTTCTTTATAGCCACTCAAGTATATATTAAGGGGGTCCTTCTCCATTATGGAGTTGAAGTCTGCGAATCCATTACGGATTTATGTTTTAACTGTCGGATCTGCACCAATTGCCGTTTGTTTAATATCTCACCCTCTATTTTTTTTAAAAAAAAATTCTATTTCCACTTCTCTCTCTTTCTTTCTTTTTGCTCCCTCTCTTTTTTATTATTTTTCCTCGTCTTTCTCTCTTTCTTTATTATTTTTCCTTCTCCTTCCTCTTTTCTTTGGTCTCTCCTCCTCTGCTCAATCTCTCTCTCTCTCTCTTCTTTCTTCTCAGCTCTGTTCTCTCTTCCCTGCTCCCTCAATCCAAGCGTTTTTTTTGCTCCTCCCCCCACCCACAAACCCATACCCATTCGACCGAAAAAAAAATCCCAGACCTATAATTCAACAAAATGTTCCATTGAGAGCCATGGCTACGGAAATTGTGAATTCAAATTGTTCTCCGACTCCTGGAGCTTTGGGTTTCTTTAAAAGATGTTTAGGTAGTGCAAAGTTGGTTCAAGAAGCTAAATTTTTGTTTGATCAAGTTAAAGTGAAGGGTCTTTGTGTTCCAAATAGTTATAGCTATAAATGTTTGTTGGAGGTTCAATTGAATTTCTTGAAATGAGATTGCAAGAAATGTGAGATTCTGGGTGGGGACACGCTGACTCCAGCGTTGCAGGTTTATTGCAATACAGGAAAGTTCGAAAAGGCTTTAAATGTTTTCACTGAAATGTATGAGAAGGGGTGGGTTGATGCCCATGTCATGTCTATCTTGGTGTTGCCCTTTAGAAGAGGGAGCAAAAAACAAACCTGGACTTGTGGGACCAGGAAAGAAAGAAGAGAGAGAAAGATTAAGTCGACGAGGAGAGAAGAAAGAAAAGTAATAAAAAAGAGAGCGGGAACAAACGGAAAGAAAGAGGGAGAAGAGGAAATAGAAAAAATAAAAAAATAAAAAGAAAAAAGAGGGTGAGATATTAAAAAAAGGCAATTGGTAACACTGACACGATCCCGGGCTTGAATCGTGAACCTACGAGCTTTTGTGATACATTGATGAACAAAATTAACCTGGTAAGAAATGTGGGTATTGATGTGACAGGTCTGGAGGATAAGCATGAAGATCTTAATGATGAGGAAGACGTGACAATAGCGAGAGAGGAACGTGGACCGTGCATCCAGTTCTCAGACCGAGCCATGTCTCGATTATGCAGGCCTTGGCAGAATGCGCTAATCATAAAACTTTTGGGCAGGTCGCATACCTATAATTATTTCCAAGCTCGTCTGCAACAGAAATGGAGTCTGAAAGGGGGATGGAAATTAATTGATTTAGTGAATGACTATTTTGTGGTGAAATTTGACTTGGAAGAGGACCTCAATTTTGTTTTGACTGGTGGCCCATGGATCATTGCTGGGCAATATCTGGTGATGCAAAAATGGAGGTCTGGATTTTGCCCTGCCACTGCACAAATTACTCGTATGGCAGCATGGAGTGTTTTGACATCTGGGCTCTAAAGCGAATTGGAAATCTCTTAGGCAAATTACTGAAGATTGATACCCTGACCACATCTCAAAATCGAGGTAAATTTGCCCGCATCTGTGTTGAACTTGATTTAACACAGCCTTTAGATGCTTTTGTGAAGATTAATCAGGTGTGGTATAACATAGAATATGAAGGGCTTCCTGACATCTGTTACCTCTGTGGGAGGTATGGCCACAAAAGGGAAAATTGCCCGTTGAAAACTGTTGTTGCCGACCAGACTGGAGTGGCGCAGAGCACAAGTACAGTAGAGCCAATGGGCACTGACATAGCTACAAAAAAAGAAAACATTGACGGTTTTGAGGAGAATGTGAGAGGTCCATGGATGAATGTGCCAACCAGGAGAAAGACTAAATTTGCTGGGAAAGATTTAGGGGGAAGAAGTGGGAGTACTCAAACTCATGGCTCACGGTTTGATGCTCTCAAAAATCTGGATGACTTTGTGGACAATGTTGTGAACACCGAGGGTGTTTTGACAGGTAAGAACTATCTTGGTTCAACCGGTTCTTCATGCTTTAATGCTGGTGTTGGTAAGAAAGTGTGGACTAAATCTAAGGCTAATGCCAATGGGCATAGGCAAGCCCTAAGTGACATCTCTAATAAAAGCAACCATGTGAATGCTAATAGGAATGCTGTGACTCAAAAGGAAGCTAACCCTCTCAAGACTAATCATGTGGCTTTGGCTACGAGGGGTAAAGTTGTGATTGGTGGTAAACGAACGGCTAAAAAAGTCTCTGTAAATGAACAATTATCTAATTGGGTAAGTGGTCAGAATTTGTATAATGAGACTGGGACCTATATTTTTGGGCACCAGCCACCCAACATATTTGATACGGATTTGCAGCCTGAAGAGGACCCTTGTTCTGAGCTTAACACTAATACTTTTGGTGCTGCCACTACTCTTGGAGAAGCCTCTAATGAAAAGATGGACATTGTTGAAGGTCAAACGAGTGACTCTGACAGGAATATAGATAGCAATGCCTCTAATACTGCTAGAGGCATGAATGTTGATTGTTAAGGGATAGCCCTGAGGTTACGTGCTCTTTGCTTGGTGGTTTTATGAATATATTATGTTGGAATGCTAGAGGTGCTGCCTGCACCAAGTTCAGAACTACTATGTTGGATTTAATCCATACACAGCATTTGGATATTGTTTTTGTCTGTGAGCCTCGGATTGGTGGTGTGAAGGCTTTATCTATGGTTAAATCCTTGGGTTTTCCTTGTTTTGAGGTTGTAGACCCTGTGGGTTTCTCTGGAGGTTTATGGCTTTTGTGGAATGATCTTAACGTGCATGTGGAAATTATTGGTACCCATGATCAAGTTATTACTGCTTGTGTGACTTGGCCTGGTAAGGTCCCCTGGTTGTTTTCCGCGGTCTATGCTAAACCTTGTGGGATTAAAAGGGAGAAGTTATGGGAGTATTTGAGCTTTGTGGCTGACTGTCACAATCTTCCTTGGTTGCTTGCGGGGGATTTTAATGAAATGTTGCATTTTGATGATAAAATTGGAGGGAATCCTTGTAGGCTTAAAGGCTTTAAGAAGTGGGTTGATGACCATGCTATGGTTGACTTGGGTTTCTCCGGTCCTAAATACACTTGGACTAACAAGAGGATTTTTGAGAGAATTGACAGAGCTGTCTGCAACTTATCTTGGAGAGCTATGTTTGCTGAGGCCAATGTGAAGCACCTGCCAAGAACTAAATCTGACCATTCCCCTATTAAAATTTGCATGCATTCTTGCTTTCATCCTTCTCCTGCACATAGGCCTTTCCGTTTTGAGGCTATGTGGATGAAGCATGAGGATTTCAACAACTTCATCTGTAAAAACTGGGGGCAAGGTGCTGTTTCTGCCCTTGATAAATCCTTATCCCTAGTGAATCCTCTTAAGCAATGGAATATTAATATTTTTGGGCATTTAAAGCACAGGAAGGCTCGGTTGCTTGCTCGCATTGCTGGGATCCAAAAACATCTATGTCATGGGCCCAATCTGTTTCTTAGCGAGCTGGATGTTTCTTTAACCGAGGAGTTTAATGCCTTACTTGATCATGAAGCCATTTTCTGGCACCAAAAATCCAGGGTTCAATGGTTACAAGATGGGGATCGAAATACTAAATTCTTCCATATGACCACCATTATCAGAAGGAGAAGAAATAAAATTGAGCGCCTCAAGAATGAGGATGGTGTTTGGATTGAAGAAGCTGATGCCATCAAATCGCTTGCGGTGTTGTATTTCTCCACTCTCTTTAATCAACCCCATGTGCCTCACAGTGGGATTGTGTTGCCTAACCTCTTCCCTAGGCTGGATGCTATGATCTTGCGTGAGTTGGTGAAACCTGTTAATATTGTTGAAGTTAAGGATAATCTTTTTAATATTGGGAGTCTCAAGGCCCCTGGTGTGGATGGCTTTCCAGTTGGGTTTTATCAACATCAGTGGGATGTGTGTGCGAAGGATATCTTTGATATGGTTTACAAGGCTTTCCATGATTGTATTTTGCCTGTGAACCTCAACGCTACCTTGATAACTTTAATCCCCAAAGTTGAACAACCTCAGTCTATGACCCAATTTAGACCTATTAGCTTGTGTTGCACTTTGTACAAGATTATCTCAAAAATCATCGTTGCAAGGCTAAGGCCTATCATGAAAAATGTGATAAGCCCTAACCAAGTTAGTTTTGTTCCTGGGAGACAAATAACTGACAACATTCTTATTGCGCAGGAGCTTATGCATAAGTATAAGATTTCTAAGGGTAAGAAAGGTTTTATAGCTTGGAAAATCGACTTATCAAAGGCCTATGACAGGTTGAATTGGGGATTTATTTAGGGTGTGCTCCTGGAAGTTGGGCTACCAGCTAGTCTTACTAATTTCATCATGGCTTGCATCTCCTCTGTGAAGTACCAGGTGTGTGTTAATGGCGAGCTGACTGATGCCTTCACTCCTAGTAATGGTATAAGACAAGGAGACCCTCTTTCTCCTTATATTTTTGTATTATGCATTGAGAAGCTCTCTCATATTATTTTTGATGCTGTCAAAAGAAAAGGCTGGAAACCTGTTAAAACTTCTCAATCTGGCCCTTTTGTTTCTCACCTTTTCTTTGCAGATGATTTAATTTTATTTGCGGAAGCCAGTGTTTCCCAAGCTCGAATTATGAAAAACTGTTTAGATTGGTTTTGTCAGGCTTCTGGGCAGGCTGTCAATTATGACAAATCTGCTATCTACTGTTCTCCAAATACCTGTAAGGAGTTGGCCAGAAAGATCAGTCTTATATGTGGCTCCCCCCTCACTGATAACTTGGGGAAGTACCTTGGTATGCCTATCCTCCACATTAGAGCTAATAAGCATACTTACATCAGTCTGGTGGATAAAGTGCATAAGAGATTGGCCTCCTGGAAGAGTAAATTGCTTTCTTATGCGGGCCGTGCTACTCTGGTGCAAGCAGTAACCTCTGCAATCCCTAACTATGCTATGCAAACAATAAAGTTGCCTGTCAGTATTTGTGAGGACCTTGACAAAGCTAATAGGAATTTCTTTTGGGGGGGCAGTGAGAAAAAACAAAAGGTTCATCTCTGTCAGTGGAATCTTGCTTGCAAGCCTAAGAGTAAAGGGGGCTTGGGGTTTAAGAATACTGCCAATATGAACCAAGCGTTGTTAGCCAAGATTGGGTGGAGACTTCACTCCAAAGACCAAGGCCTATGGGCAAAGATCTTTGAGGAAAAATACTTGAAAGGTCACTCAATTATGGATACCTCCTCGACTGTGTGGCAGAATTGCTCTTCAACTTGGCGAGGTGCTATTCATGGGTCTGAGCTGCTAAGGAAGGGCTTAAGGTGGAGGATTGGTAATGGCAATAATGTGAGATTCTGGTTGGACTCCTGGTGTACCAATGAGCCTCTATGGCAGCAGACTAATCCTAATAACATTGATGACATAAATTGTATTGTCTCCACCTTCTCCAAGCATGGATGGTGGAATATTGAGCAACTTAGATGTGTTCTAAGTGAGGAGTTGGTCCAGCTGATTATTAATGTGCCTGTAGGTTTTGACAGTAGTTTATCAGATGCTCAAGTTTGGACCCCTTCTGCCAATGGTATATTTACTGTTAAGTCTGCTTATCAACTTCTCTTTCTAGGTGAGGATTGGATCAACCCTTTCTGGAAAGTTCTATGGAAGATGAAGATCCCCCCTAAATTGCAGATTTTCCTCTGGTTGGTTTTCCAAGGGAAGGTCCTATCCAATGACCAAAGAGTGAGGAGACATTTAACTACTGATGCTTCTTGTAAGTCTTGTGGGTGGCTTGTTGAAAATGCCCTTCATATTCTTAGAGATTGTACGAAAGGTAGTGAGGTTTGGAACTCTATGTTATCCCCCTTGCAAAATAACCAGTTCTTCCTTGCTGACCTTCAACCTTGGCTCCTAAGTAACATCAGCTCTAAAATTAAATGGCATGAGCTAATCCCTTGGAACTTAGTGTTTATCTTCACTTGCTGGTACATTTGGAAGTGGAGAAACCAACATATCTTCAAGGATGATGCAGACCTGCCTTTTTCCTTTCTGACAATTATCCTAGCGGCTATTAAAGATTGGATCCAATCAAATGTTCCAAAGCACAAAGCCCAAAAAGTCCAAGTAATGCTTGCTTGGGAACCTCCTGAGATTGGGTACCTAAAACTGAACGTGGATGGTTCTAGAAATACTGCCTCTGGTTTGATTGGTGCTGGAGGTGTAATTAGAAACCCTGAGGGGAATTGGTGTGGAGGTTTTACTGTGAACTTAGGCAAAGGTAATATTTTGGAAGCTGAACTTTGGGGGTTATTTTTTGGGCTCAAGACTGCTGTGGCTATGGGTCTCTCTCACCTTGTCGTGGAAATGGACTCTGCCATTGCTATCCAACTTATACATATGACCAGTATGGCTGAGTTCCACCCCCTAGCTGGGTTGCTTGCTGGTTGTTGGGATCTGTTTGGGGCTGTTGACAATTCACCCGGGCACCTTTCAAAGACACGGGCAGCTAGACTCTTGGAATGTCAGCCAGGCTTTGAGAATGGAATCTCGGTCGGGTTTTTTGGAATGGAATCGCGGCCGGGCTGGGCTCTTGTAGAGTGGCCGCCGAGATTTGAAGAGCTGGAGCGGCTGGGTTTTGTTGGAATGCGACCGGGGCTAGGAACTGAAAAATATGGCCGGGCTTAGAGTTTGTTACGGCCGGAATAGCTGGAGCGATCTTGGAAAATCTCCACCGGATTTTCGAATGGAAGTTGCGGCTGGGGTTTTGTTCGAATGGGGCAGAGTCACGGCTGAATATTGTAATATGGAGCTCAAAGGCGGCTGGAGCGATCTATGCTGGGTAAGGTTGCGGCCGGGCTAATCTGTTGGAGTTTTGCGGCCGGGCATCGTTCGAGATGAGGCCAGGTGTAGTTCGAATTGCGGCTGGGCTTGAAAGTGGCTGGGGCTATGACATTTGTGTGGGCATGGCCAAAACTATTGGGATAAATATGCGGCCGAGTCTTTGGGTTGAAGTTTTGGAACCTTGGCGGTCGAGAATTGGAATACGGATTGAAGGAGTATGCGGCTGCAGTCTGTAGGTGTATTGCAAGTCAGGTTGGAGGGTTTCAAAGTTAAAGTCCAATATATATATTATATTTATATACATATATATGAATTATAAAACCCAGGTTGCTGGCCCAACCACATATACACTAATGTTCGTGCATGTAAAAATTCATGCTTGGTGCCGCCGACTTCAATAACCAAGGGGCCCACGTGTGTAATTTAATATATATATATATAGATGAGTATAGAAGATTGAATTAAGGTTTCTTGGCGGACCAATTTTGGAGCTCTAGGAATGCAAAGGTTGTGAAGGGCACCCTCATGTCATGCCATGAGATCAAAGGTTCAAGCCCAAGACACCAATTCGAGCCCAGAATTTTCGGAGGATCATATGCACGTGACGGAGGCCTTATCAGGAAAGCAATCAAGAATTTGATAGTAACTCCAAGTGTGCCAAAGCAAGGAAGAATCAGGCATGTCATAATATTTCAATCAAGTGCAATCCCACGGATTTAGGAGGGCTTCGAAAGGAAAGATTTTTAAGAAGAGTTGACATTTGGCCATTCAATGGCCAGCCCATGGGCTGACGAATGCCCTATATATACCTTGTTCGACGAAGACCGAAGACACACAACATCAAACAGACAAACCTATCTTTCGTCTCGCACTTTTCTTTTCCTAGACTTAGGATTTTACTTTTCATGCACCTAGTGTAGCGAGTTCTTCCTTTTCTTAGTATAAGTTTAAATTCTTGCAATTTACATTACGTTGTCATTTAAATTCAAGTTTATTTCAATTGCTTTACTTTTCATTGTTATCGCACTTCAATTAAGTTTAATTTCAAGTTCATTTTACTTTATCGTTCTTATCGCTTTCATTTCGTTCTTGCTTTATTTATTGTTTTGATTCATTTTATCGCACTTTAATTCTCGTCTTTACGTTATTTATCTTTCGCACTTTACTTTACGCATTTGTCTTTAAATTATATTTAAGTTTAAGCATCTTTACTTTACGCACTTATTCTTAGTTTCATTACGTTTCACCTTCAATCTTCATCTCCACCCACTCCACATCATTTGGTCGCTCACATAAAGCCTTGACCCCGAGGTAGTGAAAGAACTTAGGCCCTGAGGAGGTTCCTTGCTCGGTCGAACAATCGTTTGATTAAAGTCAGATCTCGGACGCAACACATCCATCCACTCACATTCCATTCAAGCACTCAAAAAAGAAGAAGGACCAAAAACTCCCTCAATCGGCCTACCCGGCCGAAAAGAGGGAAACAGGATCTTATGAAGAATATTGACAATTGTGCGGTGCATCACATTTATAGAGAAATGAACTGTGTGGCTGATTGCCTTGCCTCTTGGAGCTACAATGTGGACTTGGGTTTTTATGGCTTTGCGACTCCTCCTGTTTGGGTGAGCTCTATATTGGCTGATGATGCCTCTAGGGTGACTAGAACTCGGCTAGTCTGTCCTGTTTAGGCTTGTTGTTTGTTGGGCTTTGCCCCCCTCTTCATCGAAAAAAAAAAAAAAAGGCAATTGGTGTAGATTTGACGGTTAACGCACAAATGCATAATGGATTCGCATACTTCAACTCCGTAATGGAGAAGGACCCTAAGGGGGACTAATTATTCATACATATTGTAACATCCCGGCCCAGAATGACTTTATTTTGGAAATAAAGTTTGAAAGTCCAATGTTGCCCTTGGGAATAGGGGCACTTTAGTAATTTTAAAAAAAAGAATTTTAGGGAATTCAGAAGCACCGTTGCATAGAGCTTGTCGATACGAGTCCTCAGACAGGTGACACACTTATATTTCCAAGTTATAACGAATGAGAAAAGGTCTAAACAAGAAAAGGACATAATGGGAATTTTCACAAATCAAATTTTCTGCGTGCTACGGTATCCGCTACAGTGCATCTCAATAGTGACTATTTGACTTTTTAACCACTAATCGACGCCTTTGTGCACAGGTTGGCTGGCCGTCTTCACGAAAAATGTTCCTCTCTCCCTCCTCTAGCCCAGTGGTTAATTGGCGTTAACAATTAAGGATTTCTCTTATTTAAGGAAAAAGAGCTCCGATAGTTTCTTGGTGTTTTCCGGCAACTCTGGCCACCTTTTCTGTCAATCGAGGTATGAAACTTCATCCTCTCTTCGTGCTCTAGATATTTGTATAGGTTTTTGGGCTTGATTTTCCAATTTGACGGTTTGATTTATTCACCCACATAGTACGCCAATTTCGGGTGGTTCTGCGGCCAATTCCGGCAGCTCTTGCCTTCGTGTCAAGTATAAAAGTTAGTCCCCATGTTAGTCTGAATGTTTTGGTATAGTTATTACCCATCGATGTTGAAATTTTTCCGTTGTCAGAAACCGCCCCGAACCACCACTGTTGCCAGTCGCACGAGGCAGCTCGTGGTGAAAGGACTTGTCTTGAATTCAACCTTGAAATTCGTGACAAACCTTAAACATGTCTGACATTTGGTCAATGTCTGACTATCTTTTCAACCAGCAGAAAAACAAAATAATGTTTTCCCAGACATTCAGCATACAATTTTCTTTCATACACAATTCAAAATGGTGTTAATGGGCCTCATGCCCGTACAACGACCTAACCAATGTACTGAAATTCATCTTGTTGTGAACGAGGATTAAACAAGTATTTAGTCTTGCCCAATTAAGAAACGGGCTTCAAACTCTAATCAAAATTCAATCATAAACTTGGAAACAACTAAACCTATTTAACATATCTTTTGGGCCGGCACCTAGGTAAAACCCCATGTTACTTACTTATTCCTTTTTAAGGGATCAAGTCACACGTAATTTTGTAATAAATTTTTTATAAATTCACTGTATAATTAACTAAACTGAACTGAGGCCTGACATATGTATAAGCATAAATAAATAATTCAATTAAACCGTACATAGTCATACAGAAATAAGAAATTTTTTTTGGTCTAAACCACGAGGTGGTCCTGGATGGGCCCCAACTATGGATGGCACCTTTAAGCCTTAACCACAACCCAGACTAATCTCCGCTCACACCGAGTCGGCCCGTAAAGGGTAAAGTGCTGGCCAAAGTGGTGACTCCATACGAGAGCAGGGATCGAACCCCTGACCTCTCTTAAGGAACATAAATAAGAAATTTCACAAATGCGTTACGAGTATATGAAGAGATAATCCATAATAAACATGAAAACTGAATTCATCTAATACCAAGGCAAAAATCATAAATTTCCATTAAAAAAAAATTCTGAAAATTGTAAAAACTTTCCACATGTCATTACCCCATAAATTGTCTTCAATTCCCTGTTATTTTCCATTAGTTCCATCATATCCGTCAATTCCTAACAAAACTCAAGGGGCTTGACCTTGAGAGCGCAATATTGGCATGACTCAGGGGGTCGTAACTGTAACTTGCTTGAGAAAGCAAATTCTTGCCCAACACTGTTCGAGCATGTCCGATACTCATGAGGGGAATAACTGAGTTGTCTTGAACAACTCCAAAAATTTCATGAACAATAACTTGAACATTTAAGGGAAATAGCGGTATATACCACCAATTTTATAATCTTAACTAAAAATACCACCCCTCCCCAATATTTGTACAACTATCACCTATAAATATAAAATTATTGTCCACTTATTGCTGAATTTTCACAACTTCATAAATTTTGTTCTCTCTTAGGTCACTCAGCTCTCTCTCTCTCTCTGGCACAGCTCTCTTTCTGTTTGGTTTCTGTCTAACGCAGCTCTCTGTGTCTCTCTTGGCTCTCTCTGTGTCTAGCGCAACTCTGTGTGTCTCTCTTTGCTCTCTTTCTCATAGCGCAGCTCTTTCTCTCTCTAGCTTCGTTATGTATCTTTCTCCCTCTATTCAATCTCTTGCTCTCTGTTTGGAATCGCGAACCCCTCCCTTTAGGTATGTCTTCTGAATAGCTGCTTGCAACCTTGAAGCTTTAGTGGATTGCCGACCTCGAAAAGGTAGTGTTGATGGTTATTTTCTTAAAATTAGTGGGATTATGTGAAATGGGTTATATTTTGATTGTTTGGGTTTGTGATAAATTCGTTTTGGCTTTAATTGCTTTGGGTTAGGTTTTGTTGAATATTCATGCTCAGTCATTTGGGTTTGTACCAATTGCACTTAGATTGGTCTGGATATGTGAATCTTGAAACTTGGGATTTTCCATTTGATGTAGTATATCTGTATAGTGTGATTGCTGATGTGTTACTGGTGTACTGCTGTTGCGTTCCTCTTATTTCACTGTCGTATTACTGTTATGTTGATGTTATATTGCTATTATATTGCTTTTATATTGTTGTTATATTGCTATTGTATTGTATGATTATTGTGGTTATATTGTGTTAATGAAATGTTGTTTTGTCATGGTCAGAAATGGAGACAATTGTTATTCTCGTGTGCTACAATGGAAAATGGGTGACCTCGAAGAAGATGTGCAAATACGAAGGGGGTGAGTCAAAAGGCTTAATAGTTCCATGGACCATCAAATTTGCTGAACTGTTGGACCGTGTGCATCAGATTCGTAATACAAATGGCAGGGAAGACAAGGTTAGCTTAAAATTCTCAGTTTTGGTGGCCTCGAATGAGTGGAAGCACATTAAGATTGAGGACGATGATAATGTCAAATTTTTTATGAAGTACAATTGTGAGGTAACACCTTCAAAACTAGCTCCCTTACTCGTGAGTATAGAAGATAAAGGACTGAGAAATGATGTAGTTGATAGTATGCATATCACGACAGATAGTAGTCGGATGGGTCGTTCTTCAGTTGGCATTGTTGAAAGCAATCAAGTAACTTGGAATAATACAAATGGCACTGATGTGGGAGGTGAAGTAGGGACAGATTTTATGGATATGATTGATTTTAGCGAGGTGGATCAGATGCATGGTGGTGATAATGGTATTGAAAGAAATGAAGTGTCAGTGTACTCTGCCCCTCCTATTTTGGTCTGCTTGAACACATCTGCCCAACTGCCAATAATGCGTTTAGGAGGAGAATCTGAACCCATTCGTGAACATTATTCGAATGAAATAGGTGAACAGAACCGGTACAATGAAGCCGGTGTAAATGATGGAGAAGCATATTTGGATGGGGGGTTTTTGCGAAGTGATTGGAATCCGAAAATTACAGTTGGGCAAATTTTCTCTACTAAGAAAGCATTGTTGAAGGAGTTACAGTTGATGGCATTAAGAGGCCACTTTGAATTTAAGGTGCAATCGTCTTGCACTAAGAGGTTGGTTGTGGTTTATTGTCAACGTCCATGCCCATGGCGAGTCCGAGCATCGAGATTTGGAGATAACAGTTTCATGATTGTGAGGTGTACAACTGTCCATGAATGTGATTTGAGAGTTGTAAGTGACAACCATCGTCAAGCAACTGCAGCACTTGTAGCCACTTCATTTAAAAGGAAGTTTAAGGATTCTCGGACAATATACACACCAAGTGACATTATGAGAGATGTGAAACACAACTTTGGTTTCAGCATCCATTATTCGAAAGCTTGGAAAGCAAGGGAGTTAGCTCTATTGTCCATTAGAGGATCAGCGGAGGAGGCATATTATATCCTTCCAGCTTATTGCTATGAATTGGAGTGTATGAATCCCGGCACAAAAACACACATCCAAACTGATGAGAACAATCACTTTGTGTATTTATTTATGGCGGTTGGTGCATGTATTAGAGGGTTTCGTTCTTCCATGCGGCTAGTGATAGCAGTGGATGCCACTCATTTAAAATCCAAGTACAAGGGTGTTATGTTTGTAGCAAATGCATTTGATGGTAATCGAAATATATATCCTCTTGCTTTTGGGATTGGGGATTTGGAGACGGATGCATCATGGCATTGGTTTTTCACTAAACTTCATGAAGCCATTGGTGAGTGTCCCAATCTTGTTATTATTTCTGATCGCAATGTTAGCATAGATAATGTGTGGAACAAAGTTTTTCCAACAGCGCAACATGGCATATGCTTTTATCATATGAAGGGGAACATGAAACGCACTTGCAAGTTGAAAAACCATGATCACATACTTATGCACTTTGAGAAGGCTGCGAAATCTTATTCCATTGCTTAATTTGATTGTCATTTTCGCAAGATCAAGCGAAAGGAACATGTTGCTCAATATCTTGAAGAGGCAGGGTTACATAAGTGGTCTAGAGCTCACATGGATGGATGCCGCTACAATGTAATGACAACAAATATTGCGGAGTCAATCAACTCAGTCCTTAGGTTTGCAAGGATGATGCTTGTGGTTCATTTGATAGGGGAAATTATGAATCTCCTTGTCAAATGGTTCACCGAACGTCATGACTTGGCTTTGAATTGCACAACAACATTGTGCCCCAATTTTGGAGAGAAGAAGTTGAGGAACATGTTGGAGGATGCTGCAAGGATGAATGTGGTTAAAGTAAATAATGCACAGTATATTGTTTTGGACGGTTATATGGACGGCCTCGTAGATTTGACGAACAACAGTTGTAGTTGTAGAAAGTTTCAGCTTGAGCAGCTACCATGCAAGCATGTAGTTGCAGTTTGCCGCTTCTTGAAAGTAAATGTATACTTAAAGGCTTCTTGGTATTACACTCAGAAAACTTGGATGGATGCTTATTCGGATAGCATCTACCCGGTACAGCCTCACGAAAAGTGGGATATTCCTGAAGATGTTCGAAGTCAAGTTGTGCTGCCTCCCATGGCAAGGGTCATGCCAGGCAGACGAAAGAAGTTAAGAATTCCCTCGCACGGAGAGGGCACCATTAGAAGAAAGTGCTCAAGGTGTGGTTCCGGAGGCCACAATAAAAGCACCTGTAAAAACAATATTCCATTGCGCAATGTATCTTGGACAATATGATTGTGTTGCTTTGGTAGGTCATGTAAACTTTACTTTTATTTGTGGTGGGTTTCGTGTTATGTTGAATGGGAATTGTTTTAAATTTGCATAATTTGGGTTGCATTGCTACAGCATGTTGTATTGCTTCCAGATTGCTATTATAATTTGAGTGCAAAATTAAAGGGCCTGGAATGTAATTCCAAAAGGATCCAAAACATTAAAGTTCTTAGAATTCCTTTATTACACAGTTACCCTGATACTTCGACTAAACCTTCTTTTCTGATTACAAATTCGGCGGATGCATAGGCCAGATGTGGGGCAAATACAAGGTGAAATGTCCTATGTGTTTGACTACATATAGTTGTTGAAGGAGCATTACGAATGTTAACCCCAATAGATTGCTCATGTCTTACCAAGAACACTCTTGAATTTATGCAATGTGCCCAAGCCAGTCCCAAAGCTGGACTCACCCATCTGCCTGATGTGTCCAGGGACTCCAAGTTTCCCAACCTCACCCCATTCACTCCATCATGTGGCCCAATAAAATCCACCACTTGGTTGGTGACAACCACCGCCAACCCAAACTTATTTGCTAAACCCTTCAATGTCCCAGATATGTTGAATAACATTTCAGACCGCCGTTTCAAATCTGCCGGTGTTGTCTGATACTGTGATCGGAACAATGCAGCAATGGAATCAATGACAAAGAGTTTGACAGGTAGGCGAGTGTGATCAATGGCAATAAATGCTTCTATGTCTCTAAGGACATGGATGAGTTCTTGAGAATCATGAACACCACGAACATATATGTCTTCCAATGGCTCCAACCTTATAAAGTTGGGGTATGATGCATGATAAAGGTTGCCTAGTTGTTGCAATCGACGAAATGAGAAGCTAAATTCTGTGAATATGTAGACGGAGGAGCCCCCTAGTCCGTCATGTGAGGGTGGGAGCTGAGCTCGTACCGTACGTTGGAGACAAAGCTGCGTCTTCCCGGAACCACTCTCCCCTACCAATTCTGTTATGGAGTTGCAGGGTATCCCACCCCCCAAGTAGTGATCTAGTATTGGGCATCCAATGGATAATTTAGGGGTTGAAAGAGGAAGGAGCATGAGGTTTTGGGGTGTCATGTTTCTGTAATTTAGGGGGGGATGTGATGGTGCTACAAGGCATGCATTATATATATAGAGTTCATTTTGAAGGTCTGTAATGTAGGCCATATGTCTTTTAAGGCATGTACACTTCATCCTTTTTCCAGGTTGTAATTACTTAATATTTTTTTTCTTGACTTTTTGAGGACCAAATAATTTGAAAAACATTCTGATGCAGTACGTACTGTAATACAATCATATTGTAACTCTATCACCTCTGTATTGTACTCTTATTGACATAATATTGCCATTATACGCATGTTTATTGTATAGTTATTGCTGCTATATTGCCACTGAACTGGACACCGATAAACTGTATACGCACAAATACAAAAAGAGGCATGATCATTCCATAAAATCCTATTTCCAAACTTACATAATACAACAACACGCCACCCCATGGTTACATAATACAAAAAGTGGCCACCTCATAGCATAAAATCCTATTTCCAAACTTACATAATACAACAACAGGCCACCCCATGGTTACATAATACAAAAAGAGCCCACCTCATAGTTCCATTTCCGTGCTGTTGACAAATTCGAAGTTTGCATACTGTTCAAGTGCGGCGACCACGACCCATGAAATTCATGACCCCGGCCACAGTGATGTTGGCCTAGTTTCCTGCCGGATCCACTATTTTTGCAAACTTACGAAATAGTTCAAATCCCCTTTTCCACTTGTTGTTGCTTCAACTTGGCCATTTCTTCTGATTCCTTGAATACCATAATTGCAGTGGTATGGGCAATTTCAATTTTTCGTTTGATTGCCTTTATATGTACGAGATGCATGCGGGCATGATAACGAGAGCGAATTGTGCGCTTTCTTATGACATCCCATCTAGCTTGGCCCTCCACAATTTTTGATACTATGTCTGCATGGAGATTTTTCCAAAACATGGTATTGCCTCGACATTTCTGCATGCCATGGACCAAGTTTGCAGTGAGTGAATTGGGTGACTTGGCTTCTGTTTCAGTCTCCCCTCCTTCAGTAATTGAAAGTGTTGGGCTTGGTGTGAGGTTATGGTCCATGGTCTTTGATATTTAATGTACGTTGGTGTATGAGTTCATTGGAAAAAAGGGGGACTAAATGCGATGTGAGTGAAATCAGTGGGGAAGGTAATGGCTGCAAGCAGGAGTTAATGTGATGGAAGCTTTCATTTCAAACAGCTGGGTTGATTAATATAGGCAAGTTTTAATGACCTGGAGTAACAGAGAGAGTTAGTGGCGGGAGGGCTTGGCGGGAGTCTTAGGCGGGATAGTGTTGGGCGGGAGTGTTAGGCGGGATAGTATTGGGCGGGAGTTATTACCCAGTTGACTGTATGCCTTTTTGTCATATATTTCTATTTTGGATGTTCTGAACTTGGTCATTTTCCCATTATGTAATTCAAAAAAGGGATTTGCCTATTTGCCTAATTGATTAACTCATTCAAATTGACCAATATGGTTATTGTCTTATTTCTCATTTCAGCAATCTCAATTCGTTTCCATTTTTCCATTTTTCATATTTTCCTATTTTCCATCTGTCATCCAATTATGCAATTATCCAATTATCCAATTTTTCATTTTTTGTGCCTATTTTATCCTACTTTGCAATTTCCCAAGTTTCCTTTTCTTCTATTTCCAGTTTTCCAATTTTTCAATGTTCCTATTTTCCCATTATGCAATTATAAAAAGTTGCCTACTTTGCGTAATTGAGAAAGTAATTGAAATTGTCCAATATGGTAATTGTCTTATTTCCCATTTCCACAATTTCAATTCGTTTCCAATTTTCCTATTTTCCATGTGTCCCTGTCTCCTATTTCCATTTATCCAATTTTCAGTTTTTGTCCAATTATCCAATTGTTCTATTAACCAATTTTCTTTTTTCCAATTGCCCTATTTTCTAAGTTTCCTTTTTTTCCTTTTTCCAATTTGCTAACTTTCCTTTTGTTCTATTTCCAATTTTGCTAACTTCCAAGTTGCCTTATTTGCTATTTTTCAATTATCCAGGTATCCAATAGTCCAATAGTCCAATAGTCCAATTTTCCAATTATCCAATTATCCAATTTTCAATTTTCCAATTTGCGAATTTGCCTATTTTCCAACTGTCCTTTTTTCCTATTTCCTATTTCCAATTTTCATGTTTTCAGAGTATCTTTTTTTTTTCCTGTTTCCTATTTTCCAAGTTTCCTTTTGTTCAGTTTCCAATTTTCGAAGTTGCTTTATTTGCTTTATTTTCCAATTTTCCAAGTGTCCTTTTTTCCTTTTTCCAATTTTCCAAGTGTCCTTTTCTCCTATTTCCTACTTTCTTACTTTCCTCTTTCCAATTTTCGTTTTTTCCTATTTCCAATTTTCCAATTTTCCAAGTTTTCATTTTTTCGTATTTCCGATTTTCCAATTTTCCAATTTTCCTTTTGTTCTATTTCCAATTTTCCAATTTTCCAAGTTTCCTTATTTCCCAATTTCCAAGTTTGCACTTTTGCTATTTTGCTATTTTGCTATTTTCCTATTTCCCATTAAGGTTTTCTTTTTTTCGTTTGTAAGCCAATTTTATTGTTGTTAATGTAATGCTCTACTGTTGTAAATTACAGCCAAGGAGTTAATGGTGTAGTTTGCAATCCCATCAATTTAATGCACCAACTAAAGACCCAGTATATGAACCTTCCTATATATAACTGCAACATAGGCAGCTTAATTAACGGGAAAGGTAAACATTCATATCAGTCTGACTCAAAGGCAAAGACAAACATTCATATCAGTCTTACTCAAAGGCAAACATTCTCCACATTCATATCAGTACTTCATATTTGTCTTACTCAAAGGCAAACATTGTCCACTAAAGCTAACCATATTGTCGTTTACAACTTGACACAGAATCTACGTTTATTTGTTTTGTTGCAGTCGGCAACTGTGAATTTTAGTACTTCAATACTTCAATACTTCAATACTTCAATATTTCAATACTTCAATACTTCAATACTTCAACATGTCGGATGTACGGCCTCCAAACGACCAAGTCAGTTACCCGGGGGACCTGCCGTGGCATGTGCCATTCCCATCTCCACCGCTGACTCCCAATCACGATCCCACTTCATCTGGAAGTGAGGCCGAGAGCACTGATCCGCTTGACAAAATCTCTGCCGTCAAGCACGACCTCCAATATTTGTCTAAGGCAACAGATTGGTGGGAGAGAAAATGTGATATTCATGGCTAAGTTGTGGGAAACTTGGCCAACAAGTTGAACAAAGCATTTGCTGGAGAAGTTAAGCAAACTCTAAAAGCAAAAAGTCGGAGCAAAAAGTTAGAGTCGTTGAAGTTGAAATTGGAAGAGCGAAAGAAAGATGCCGTCGAAAATTTCTCAAAATCTGAAGATTATAACCATGAAATGGTTGAATGTTTCAACAACGGCTTCGAAATGTTCCGAGATTATGCTTTGGTGATCTCACCAAACTACAATTGGAGTGAAATTGATGTAGCTGGTGTGTGGGAGGTGCTGAATATGGGTGATGAGGGAATGGCTCATCATAGTCTCGTGCATGCAGCGAGGACAAAGGACAAAGACATGGATCTTTTGATGGACCTGTAGTAAGGGTGAGTGCTGCTTGAGTTCATCTGACCCGAGTACATGGATCTTTTGTTGCCTTGGTTTTCCCTTTGCGGTATACTATTGTTAAGGTTCAGGGGCGATTTGTTTTGCATCTGTGAAATGTATTTTGTAATGGATGTGTGTGTATTGTATGTAGATAAACTTACTATTGCTCTTTTATTGTATGTATATTGCTTAACATTGCTTTTGTATTGTGTATATAGTGTATGAATATTGCCAGCCTATTGGATGTATATTGTAAAACTATTGCTATCGTATCATCCATATATTGTACCAGTATTGGCTCTATAGTGCATGTATATTGGTCTGATATTGCTATTATATCGTATGTCAATGGCATTTGGTCTAATAACAGTCCACTTCGTTAAAAGTAATCCTGATTTCAAATATCACGGACACGACAATTGTTATCCATCCTTATATTTCCCAAGTTTCCTTTTGTTCTATTTCCAGTTTTCCAATTTTTCAATGTTCCTATTTTCCCATTATGTAATGAAAAAAAGTTGCCTGCTTTGGGTAATTGAGAAAGTAACTAATATTGTCCAATATGGTAATTGTCTTATTTCCCATTTCCACAATTTCAATTCGTTTCCAATTTTCCTATTTTCCATGTGTCCCTGTTTCCTATTTCCATATATCCAATTTTCAGTTTTTGTCCAATTATCCAATTGTTCTATTAACCAATTTTCTTTTTTCCAATTGCCCTATTTTCTAAGTTTCCTTTTTTTCCTTTTTCCAATTTGCTAACTTTCCTTTTGTTCTATTTCCAAGTTTGCTATTTTCCAAGTTGCCTTATTTGCTATTTTTCAATTATCCAGGTATCCAATAGTCCAATAGTCCAATAGTCCAATAGTCCAATAGTCCAATTTTCCAATTATCCAATTATCCAATTTGCGAATTTGCCTATTTTCCAACTGTCCTTTTTTCCTATTTCCTATTTCCAATTTTCCAATTTTCCAATTTTCCAATTTTCATGTTTTCTGAGTTTCTTTTTTTTCCTGTTTCCTATTTTCCAAGTTTCCTTTTGTTCAATTTCCAATTTTCGAAGTTGCTTTATTTTCCAATTGTCCAATTTTCCAAGTGTCCTTTTATCCTATTTCCTACTTTCCTCTTTCCAATTTTCCTTTTTTCCTATTTCCATTTTTCCGTATTTCCGATTTTCCAATTTTCCTTTTCTTCTATATTTCCAATTTTTGAATTTTCCAAGTTTCCTTATTTCCCATTTTCCAAGTTTGCAGTTTTGCTATTTTCCTAATTCCCAATTTTCTTGTCTGAAATTCGCAATAAATGCTTAGTTACATAGTCCTATTTTGGGTTGAAATCCACAATTTCCAATTTCCCATTAAGGTTTGCTTTTTTCGTTTATAAGCCAAATTTATTGTTGTTAATGTAATGCTCTACTGCTTCTTCGTTTTCCCTTCGCGGGATAGTATTGTTAAGCTTCGGTGGCGATATGTTTTGCATGTGTAAAATGTAGTCTGTAATGGATGTGTGTGTATCGTATGTAGATTCACTTAATATTGCTGTTAGATTGCATGTATATTGCTTAATATTGCCTTTTTATTGTATAGATAGTGTATGCATATTGCCACCCTATTGGATGTATATTGTCATACTATTGCTATCGTATTATCCTTCTATTGTCCTAATATTGCCTCTATAGTGTATGTATATTGGCCTGATATTGCTATTATTGTAAGACCCGTGTCTTGGGGAAACAAGAACGGTGAGCAATCCCACATTGCTCGGGGAGGGAAGGGTGAAGTGCTTAAATGTGTGGGCACTTCTCTTCCTAGCACGAGGCCTTTTGGGAGCTCACTAGCTTCGGAGTCGTAGGAACTCCGAAGTTAAGCGAGTTGGAGGCTAGAGCAATCCCAGGATGGATGACCCACTGGGAAGTTGCTCGTGAGCTCCCAGAAACAAAACCGTGAGGGCAGAGAGGGGGGCCCAAAGCGGACAATATCGTGCTAGGGGAGTCGGGTCGTGACAGAATGGTATCAGAGCCGGACCCCGACCGGAAATGTGCCAGCGAGGACGTTGGGCCCCAAGGGGGGTGGATAGTAAGACCCGTGTCTTGGGGAAACAAGAACGGTGAGCAATCCCACATCGCTCGGGGAGGGAAGGGTGAAGTGCTTAAATGTGTGGGCACTTCTCTTCCTAGCACGAGGCCTTTTGGGAGCTCACTGGCTTCGGAGTCGTAGGAACTCCGAAGTTAAGCGAGTTGGAGGCTAGAGCAATCTGAGGATGGGTGACCCACTGGGAAGTTGCTCGTGAGCTCCCAGAAACAAAACCGTGAGGGCAGAGAGAGGGGCCCAAAGCGGACAATATCGTGCTAGGGGAGTCGGGTCGTGACAATTATATCGTATGTCAATGGCATTTGGTGTAATAAGTCTCCACTTGGTTGAAAACGAGGATGATTTTTGGCACGCTTGGGCCAAATACAACATAAAGGAAAATCCATTCAACCTTGTACAATGGAACGCACAATAACCGTTTTACATGTCCTTCCAAGACCAGTGTGAAGTATCCTAGGATGGTACTATTCGGTTCATTTTTACACATGATTTTTCATGTTATTCACCCACTATTTTGAGTTAGTTCTTGACATTTTATAGCTTTTTACTTCCTTTTTGTGTTTTCTTAGATTTTACCTTGGTTGGGATGAAAATGAGCTAAAAGTGCATTATTAGTTATAAATTCTGTTTTTGTTCATTTTCGTAGGTTAACTTCTTGGCCCGGGATCAACATGCTCTGGTGCTCGGATGAGGTCATGATCTTCATGAGACTTGTTCCAATGGATGTTAACTACAACATATCCAAATTTGACCTCCATTGGACAAGTATTTCCTATCCAACCAATCCAGCATGTTACCACAGCTCTGGAAATCCGAAATTGTCCAGCTTTTACCTCCAATGTGTCACTTGATTCTTCTTGTTACCATAACACTTGGTAACAAGAATTTACCTTAGTAAAAGAGATATTTTCTGAGGCAAAGAGCATATTTTCAAGGACAAAGCTTCATCATGGCAAGGGGACAAGGGCAAAGGCTTTAACTAAAGCATGAGTTTTATATTATATCTTTGAGCTGGAATTGATGGGCAAGGGAAAGGTGAGTGCAATCTGATTTTGGAGAGGCTTTTGAATGTGGGTAAGCCATTCATTCTACTATTCTACAACTTGGGAGAGATTTTGGAGCTGGAGATGAAGCTTGGAGCTAGGGAGCTCAAGGAGGAAGACAAGGGCAACAAAGCAAAGAGTGGAAGAGATTTCCACCATTGAAGACCTTGAGCTCCCATGTTCACAAAATCTGTAACTTCTTTCTAATTATATTTCGAATTTGTGTTTGAAATGATTATGAGGAACTAAACTCCATAGCTAGGGCTTAGGTTGAAGCCCTAAACATGATTACCTTATTGTTTTGATGCTTGAGTGTATGAATTTCTGGATACTGTTGATGAATTCCAATTCACGAAATTAATCTATCCTTGATGTGTGTTTTTCCTTGGTTGGCCATCTTTGAAAGCATGCTTCTTGAGATTGTTGGGATTATGTGTATCTTCATGTTTTCCTAAGCAATAGATGGATGGAGTAAGAACCATCCATGTGAATTGGTTTCTTGAATACCTAATGTAAACACCATGCTATTAGGATTCTTGTGATGTTCATATTCTCTTTGAACATAATGGGTTTTCCTTGTAATCGAATCGAAGTACGAACCATACCTAGGTTCGGTTATGAGGAGAGCACAAGTATTGTAGCACGAACCATGCACTTTACGTATATTAGAGAGAATCAATGCGTCTTGAGCCATGACCCATGGTCTTGATTGCGAACATCTTCATCAACACGTTTAGAGTTCATCGCTTGAGTATTCATGAACTTGGGTAGAATTGTTTAGGGTGGATTCCGAAACCCTAGTGTTTGTTACTTGGTACTTTCACATTTTGATAATTCATCTCTGCCATTCTCATTTAAATTCAAAGTCCATTTACATTCATGCAATAGAAATAGGTCACTTGAACCAAACCAAAACCACCCCCCCCCCCCCCAAATGTGTGTGTGAGTTGTGTGTTTGACACGTTTCGTGTCGTCTTTACTGAATTTTGTTTGTTTCCGTAATTGTTTTGGACTTTTGGTCTGAGTTGTGTTCTTGAATTTTCTGTGCTGAATCCAACCGTATAAAGAACGTGAATTTTGGACAAACGGTTGGAAAGTTATAGGCAAAACACTGGACAGAGGTCGAAACTGGAAAAACAGAGAAACGAATCTGCCAAAAAAACGACCGGTCGCACTGTTCTTTTTCACTGTTCGCGGTACTGTTCACAGCACTGTTCACAGGTGATAAATAGGTGATAAAAGGGTGATAGAAAGTGCTGTTTCTGTTTTTCTTTGGTTTCTTGTTTTGTTTCTTTTCTTTTACCTTCCTGTATTCATTTTTAGTTCCCAATTTGTACTGTGTTTGTATGTTGTGTAAAATTAGTGTTCTTTACGTACTCAAATTAGAACTTATAGGAAGCCGACAAGTTCTTCGTGAGATCGACCCCGTACTTACATAATCTATACCTCAATAGATTCGTGCACTTGCGGGTATTTTTAATTGGTTGTTTGCACATTAATTTGTGTCCTTTTAGGAATGCAACAGGTACCGTAGAACTCTAGGTCCATGCGGAATTTGATAGAAGAAAACTTATTCAGAATCTTTCATATTTGTAACCACTTTGCTTGTTCTCGGAGGAAGAAACAAAAATAATCATAATAATAAACGGTGTGATTTCAATTATTTCAAAAGATTGATGTCAATACTATTTGTTTGACATTATAAGGGCATCTCTCACACAATTAAGCCCACAAAATAAAGTAAACATGCTATAAGCTCCACAGTAGTATTTACTTCATCTCCATAATCATAATAATGGGGGAAAAAAAAGCACGGACAAATACTTGAAATGAAAAACAACTCGGCCGTGACTGTGAGATTGTGTACATAAAACTTGGAACAACCTAACCAATTAAAGCTAAGGCATCTCATACAGAAAATAACATTGTATGGTCATCTTCTTTAGAATATTACAATCAACACTTGGGTGAGACCGACCTGCAAAAACAACTGGGTTAAGTACAGAGATAGAGTTTATGAATGGCAGTTCCAGAATTAAGACCTATGTTAATGTGTAACTGCCATCGAGTCAGTTCATAGTGCCAAGCCAAAAGATCCCAAGAAAAAAAAGCAAAGTAAACAAGATAAAAGAGGCATGGCATAAATGGGAACCTCAGCAGAAAGAATCACATAAGCATAGAAGCAGATTGGCTCCATTACAATGTTCAAGATTGATGTAAATACTAGATAAAAGAGTTCTTATTCAAACCTCAGCAGGTTTCTCGGGTTCATTGCTGGACCTTCAATATCGTCTTGCACAATAGCATCAGTTCACTCCGTCAATGTTCCAGACAAACACTCCGCAATTTCTTTTAGACCCTGCAAGAAAGTGGCATGACTGAAATTGAATTTTTGGATACACGCGAGAGTCTAAACTAGTCTAAAAATAAAGCAGTTTTACCTGCTTTTCTGAAATGGAACCTAGCTTGTAATCGTGCCAAAGGGAAAAGTAACATAAGTTTCTACAAATTGAAAGCAAAATTTGTCTCACAGAGAGTGATGTAAAGGAAAATTAGTACATAAGGGGAAAGTAAAAAACTGAGAGAGCGCATGTAATGTAAAACTGTAGCAATTCCCAAATATACCAAACCACCTGTGACATTCATCCTGCTCCAGCTAACATCAGCAAACACAGTACTTGGTTCCAAATTCCAATAACAACATAATGCTACGCAGAAAAGTAGAATTGCGGCCGAGATTATTTAAAACGAACTAAGTCAAAACGAAATTGAGAAATCTTAAGAAAGTTGTATGCTTCAGTAAGTCCACTAATAGATTCCCAGTGCAGGAAATGAAATTTACCTATATCACATAAATTGCAAACAAAACCACAGACACAAAATGTGAACAATGGCTACAAAAGCATCCATAAAGAGCAACAATATTTATATATGGAGGTGTACAAAATAGGTAACCTTCAAAATCGAAACAGTGTGTGTGCCATGTAAGGCAATTAGCAACTGCTTCTAGACTGTACAATATTACACATCACAATATACAGCAGGGCCAAAGATCCGGGTTGCTACACATAATAACTAAACCTAGTAGCTCTAGCAAAAAGGCAGGAATTTCCAGCAAAGCATCCACGTCTGCATCTTCATATAAACGAGTTCCTGACATAATTAATGAGCACAGTGAATACCCAAGTCCTAAGTCCACACTCAACTAAATTCACAGACATGAAGACATATACCTCATACATATGCCTCCCCCCTTAAACCCTCTATTGCAAGCTTGAGTCTGTAATATTTGCTCTTCAAAGGGTCAATTGTATGCAACGAAATCCCAGCACTGAGATGCTCCAAGAATTTTATGGTCATGATTCCGCAAGACGCACTGTCAAGCCAATAAGTTGGGAAATTAGAATTGCATTTATGTAAAATTGTTTCTAAACTCCACTAAATTCACAAACCTTACCCATCTCGTTGTTGTGGCACATCTCCAATGGTGCAAACTGAGAATGCCGTAAAGGTTGACATCTGCAGCCCCCACTGCTTAACCTCTTCAAGCTCAGAAGCTTCATAAAAGTGCATATTGTACAGCACTTGTGCCAGCGTCTCCGAAATAGGGCGAAGCAGTCCAACCAGCTTCTTTGTGGCGGTAAAATCAGAGTACGAGTCATACACCGTTGCAGTATGATTGACGAAATCAAGTTCGATTGCAACCCAGTTGGACCCTTTCAGATTATATGGAAAATAGACCTTCCTAACTTTTGTCCAAGCTTGGCCATACCCGTGTTGCCACGTACCCCGCACATAGTGATATATATTGTTCAGCTTGCTGGGTGTAAGGTCACTGATGTTTGAAGCAGCTGCCTTCTTCGCTCCACGTGTCTTGCCAGTCGCTTTGACCGGCTCTAGAAATTGCTGCACACATTGAAATGAAGCCATATTACGTAATGACAACCAAAAGTAAATGAAGCAGTGAATGTTAAATGGTAACATGTTTACCTGCAAGCAACAATCTGCCGTTGTCCACTGAGTTCCAAATACCAACGGATGCGCGAGTTGCCTTTTCCGGATGAGAAAGGTTGCCATGTCCAAGTGCTGAAAGTTCACGTATATAATATCAGCACAATTTCATACAACTGTACACTTAATAAAGCAAAGAAAACAATTGAAGTATCGTAATAAAGTAGAGAATTGTGTATTCTTACCCTTGAGCTAATCCATTCCGTATTATCGATCAGTTTGTAGAAAAAATCAGCGCCCACCGAACATGATTCCAACTGCACCTCCGCACTACAAGAGGCAAAAACGTAAATTCCCGATCAGAACTTAGGTGGTAACAATTTTCACAACATATATAAAATAATATTGTCCCATTTAAAATAACAGTTTTCAGAACTTAGGCAAAAACGTAAATTCCCATTTAAAATAGTTTATATTGTAAAATAATAGTCGTATACATGCTGTCAAATTATACTATAAGCACATTGGGCCGTGAGCAATCAATAACGTGGCCGTCATGCGGAGGCCCTATGGGCATAAGTTCAAATCCGGCTACAGTCCGGCTACAATGAGGGAGTTATATATGGCCCTTACGTCAGACAAATATAGAATTGACTTATATGTAGCAATTAGGTGAGACAAATATAGAATTCTTGCTAAGTAGGAAGCTACTTCACTGGAGAGTGGAATAATTTTGCCTCAATTGTAACAAAACTTTCAAATTCTATATATAAATATGAAGAAACATGATAAAACAGGAAACAAAAAACTTGTTAGATTTTATCTCCATGTTGTAGTGGCCAATCATCTTGACTTTATTTGTCTCCATTTTTGTCCCCTTGAGCACCAATTGAGAATTCTTAGGTAAACTACTTATCTCTATTTGTTTCTCCACTTGAAATTGTAACGACAACCAAGCAATTGTATTTGTCTTCTATTTCAACTATGTTTTTCTTCACTTCAAATGTGACCATAAGTTCAATTCTTTGTTCGAGTAATAATTTGTTTTAGATTAAGAAACTCTTTGAACACATAACCATAATCCAAGAGGTAACTGCCATATACACTTTAAAAACATCCTCGACTGCATTAATATTTTTTGTTATGAATAGAAACGTTTTATTGGTAATCAAGAGGAAAAAACATCCATTAAACAATGAAAATGAAAACTCCAGAACAACTAAAGAAAATCTAGGCAGCTATGACTGAAGATAAAACTATAGGAAGAAAACAAGACTTTAGGTAACATCATCTTAAGACAGCAGCCATGTCTCTCAAGATTATAGAGTAATGATAATCCTTCAACTGCCTAGAACCCGATGCCCAAAGAGAAGCCCGGAATTTAACTCTATCCCATAACTCCTCAGCCCTTACTCTTAACTGACCCTGACAAAATCTTCGATTGCGCTCCATCCAAATGTTCCAGATCCTCGACTGCATTAATATCACTGAGGAAAGACACTAGCAGAGTCGAGGAACATGAGGAACATAACATGGAGGAGAAGACCAGATGCCATGGGCGGAAGGAGCCGCTATTACAACCCCTTCTAAATCTCTTTTATTGTCTTCTTTTGAGTCTAAATGTTATAATAATAAACTACAATTCAAAATTTCTTAGTACCTATATTTAACAAACTACATTTAACAGCAGCAGTCAATATTTTTTGCTTTAACAAAGTCTGAATTTTGTTCATCACAAATATACACATGTATATTAAAGCGAACTTGGTAATTCTCTCATTTCTATATCAGCACATACTAGCATAACATGAAGATTGGATTTTGAAGGTAAAGAATCCTAACCTGATCTCGTTTTTCCAGCCAATGCAAAACTCCATTACTGTCTTCACATCTTCAATGAGAAGGGGTTTTGATGGATCAAAACATGGCGGGGTTTCAGTCGCATCCGACACACTCATCGTCCTCTTCTTCCTCAACGGATCAGTAAATAGACTACACAAAGTGTGGGACAGACGCTTCTGTCTACAACCTTTACCTTTCTCTTCTTTTGTTTCAACACTTTTAGACCCTTCTCCGTCACCAGCCATACTCACTTTCGGTATACTTGGAGGATTGATCGGACCTCCCGATGTCATACTATCACTTCTTTCCCAATCTTCTAACAAAAACATCAGTCTTTTGCAGATTTCGTCACACCCGACCACATCTTCCGGGGTAGGTAGCTTCTCGACTTGTGCATGCTCAGCTGCTTCATGCACTTCTAAGTGAGGAACGGAAGTGACCATTTCTGCCTCTTCGACTACCAAGGCTGCGGATGGTTTGGCTCCATCACCGAGGCTTTTTGTTTCCATTGCTGCCGGTTCTATATGCGGACTACCATAGTCATGTAATGGTCCTTCATTCATATGAGGACTACGGAGGTCCTCATGTCCTTCCCCACCCTCATTCAACCCACTATTTATTTTTTTCAGCTGCTCTATCTCCCCCTTGAAATAATGTTCCATGGAAGCTAGGGTCTTGGCAAAATCCTCCACTGACTTTATATATTTTGCAGACTCTGTTTCACGTTTCAAGGACTCCGTCCGTACAATTTCTTCCAACTGATGCACTCTCTTGCGAAGTCCTCAATTCGAAGCGGCTACTTTGGCCAATTCATCCTTTGTCCTTTCAAAGTCACGCTTCAAAGTGCGTAAATGAGTGGACGCGACTTTACCCTGCATTAAGTTATAATGCAAATGTTACAATATTTCGAAAATATTTCCCATCAACAGCAGGTTTTTTCCTATGGTATTATGACGTATATATTGGAAAAAAGGTAATGCTTGCCTTAGAAGACGATGGAAGGCTAGCAATTTCAGCAATGTCCTCATCTTTTTCTTGCACAGAGGCAGAAGTGCTGGTTTTTGGTTCTTCGTCATCGCCAAACAACTCAACAACTTCTTCAGTGTCACCAACATCGTCACCCCAACTCCAATACGGCTGCTGCTTCTCAATTACAGATGGGCGGAGAGGTTGCACATCAACCTGCAATGTACAGAGACAAAAAACATATTATTAAACCTATAATTTGAATCAGAAGCATAACATTAGTATTATAAACAGAACTAACCTCTGCATTTTCAAAGACTTGGCTCATTACTTCGTGAAAACGAGGAAAACTATTGATTCTCCATTGTAGTATACGAGGGACTTGGGCATTCTGTTCGCGCACAACGATATGCAATGCAGCGAATGCTGGAAACACCTCAAAAGCCCACATCTGTTTTCAAGAAAAATATATCAATCACTGTAAACAAAGTAAATGGAACTTATACATAAACGGATATTTCCGCACCTGAAGTGCAAAGCCAAATCCTTTTATGTGGTACTCCCTTGGTCTACCACTTGCCATTGTCTTGGATTGCTTTGCTGATTTTTTGGTTTTTAAGGCTTTCTGGGGCACTTTGACTCGCTGGTACTCTGCGCACAGTGCCCTCAACAATGACGAATTTGTCTTGGCATATGACACAGCACCCCACGGATACTTCTGGAAGTCTTCAACATCTTCGGCCAATTTCAAGTAGCGCATGTCAATGTTGACATGCTTTTCACTGCCCAACAGCACAAAAACAGCGAAATATAAAAGCCCAAACTTGAAGACGTCCTCCTCATCACTGCAGTCGATGAAGGCTTGTTCGAGTTCGGAAAGGCTGACCGTTTTATTGTTGCAGAAATACTTCTTCTTCAATGAGCAGTTGTCATTAGTTGCAGTCGGAATGAAGGGAAGGTTCCCAAACTGCAGCCCTGTGATGACGCAAAACTACTGCGCTATGAACTGTATGACCTTGTTGCCAACGATGAATTTGATCCCATTGACTTGAGAAACTGTCCTCGGGTCTGCCTTTCTCAACAACAAGCCATGGATAATTTGTGTTGTCCACTTCAGGTCCTCAATTACTAACAAATGGCCAAAACAACTGTCCTTGAACCTTTGTAACTGTTGCCCACTAAATTTGTCCTTAATTGTACAGATCGCTGTTTTTGTATGGGAAAGGGTCAACGCCTTTCCCTGGATTTTTTCATCCGCAGCAATCATCAACTTTGCTTTCGAGACCATATTTCCCTACACACCACCATTATACAAATAATTTCAAGCCTTTTAAATATACACAATTACAAGCAATAAACACACAATACAGATGCATCTCATGGCAATATGCACAAGATATATCAGTGATAAACCTACAATACAGCCCCAATAGAACTTTATATGCATTTCATGTTTGTTCACCAATCGCCCATGACAGAAAAAATACAAATTCATTGTACCTTCAACCCTTATCTTTTCTCTCCACAAGTCTTGCTCTTATATTTTCCCATTTCCTTCTCTTATATTTTCCAATTTCCTTATGTTATATTTTCTGTCCACAAGCCGTGCTCTTATATTTTCCCACGTCCTTCTCTTATATTTTATCTTCAAAAGGCTTCCTACAAAAGTTTTTCCCATTTCATACACCTACAAGTGCAAAAAATGGGAAAAACTTTTGACTACAAAGTAACTACAGAGTGAAGTGAAGTGAAGCCTATCGTCGGATTTGACACAAGGGGGTAATAATGACACATTGTGCAGAAAAACATCATTTTATTTGAAAGAAACAATGTAATTCGTAAGCAGTGAACAGTGTGGATATCAAAGATAATTTCATCCCAATTGCCATTATTTAAACCTCAAACTAAATATGTTGTGTATTCCAGGTTGATTCAGACATTGTTACATGTCAATAAATCAAGAAGCTGCGTTACGTAACCACAAAAAGCATGCTGAGAAATGAGAGGCATCACAAAAAACAGAAATCTAACTTCAGGGAGTTGACAACAAAATATTTTATGTAGTCCCGTCCCCTATTCTTTACAATATTCTCCAAAAGATAAAATTATGGTGACTTCTGCTCACTAGAAACCTGCAAATTAGTTTCTACAATTAGATACTAAACACTAGTTACATCCAATATTGTTTGAACAAATAAGTGACTGATAAACCAAAGGCCTAACACGAAAATGCTTCCCGAATGAGAAGGGAAATGGGAAGGAGAAGCTATTTCAGTATAGGCTCTTCAAATCCATTTAAAAGATAGCACAAGCAACACATCTGCAGGTACTATAACTTCTAAACTAGCCCATTGTGCACCAAAAACTAATATACATCCCCGCATATGGTTCTTTGCCCTTTTGT